>JAQZBX010061535.1:0-17120 GCA_029593785.1 Cabassous unicinctus
ATCAAGCATTTCACAATTCCTCCAAAAAATATCCCTTACCCATTTATAAAACTGTTCCAAAATTTTGGTAATTACAAAAGCACTTCCCCACTCCTTGGTACCAAATTCTGTATTAGTCAGCCAAGGGGTGCTAATGTGAAATACCAAAAATGGGTTGGACTTTATAAAGGGTATTTATTTGGGGTAGAAGTCCACAGATACCAGGCCATAAAGCTTTAAGTTTCTTCTCTCACCACAGTCCATTGCCACGTGTTAGAGCAAGACAGCTGCCAAAGTTTACCAGTGTTCAGGCTTCTTGGGTTCCTCTGTTTCTGGGGCTGTGTTTCTCTCCGGGCTTAGCTCCTGTTTCCTCCACAAGGTCAGCTGCAGACGATCAGGTGAACAGCTCGCTTCTCTTCTCCTGGGGCCTTCTTTCCAACATTAAAACTGCTTTTCAAAAACTGCTTCAACTCTGTTCTTTGCCTTGCCTTTTATATTCGATTCCCCACCCACCAAGGGGTGGGGCTCAAGGCCCAGACAATGCCCTAATCATAACTTAATCATGCCCAGATTAAAAGATCAGTTTACAAGCATGATCCAATTATATTTTTGGAATGCATAATTACAACAAACTGCCCAACTGTTACAGGAAATAACCACATAATGGGTCCAGGGACACACTGGACCCACTGTGAGATGGACCTGACCTAAAACTGGATCAATCACCTGACCTCCATAAGCCCCTACTCTGACAGGTGGAGCACGGTGACATTTTGGGTCTCTGGGAATTAATGTGACTTCTGAGCCAGTGTCTAATAATCCCCAAAATGTCTTTATCCCCAATGCACAGTTACTCTGGCAAAAGGCCATAAGTCTCCCTGGGGAAAGGTGGGAGGAAGATTAACAGTATAAATTTTTGGCAGCTTAACAGGATCCTTCCCCGAGGGGTCCTGGCCTTCTCCTCATTCAAGGGGCTCTGGGTCTGTAAACTGTATCAAGTCTGGGAATTGATTAAGGGGCCATGATTCTCTGCATCTGTAATTTGAGTTAGGGTCTTGTTCACTCGACCTAGAACTCTTCTGCTTATGAAAATCCAGAAGAAATTTAGGAGACTGCCCATGTAGTTCACTCCTAGGTACCCCATGATCTATTAGCCAATGACATAACTCCATGTGACTCAGACTATTCTGTGTGCTGCTTTGAATCTGTCTTTCATTGCTGTAGCCACGCCCACCTTGCCTTTGGTGATTAACTGCTGATACTTGACTTTTACCAGACTGAGATCCTATCATCCCCATAATGTTTAAGGATTCCAATTCCATTACAGCCCTCCCTAACAGTAATACCTGGACTGCAGAGAAGAGCAACCACAGAGCTCTTCAGAGAAGATGGAGTTAGTCTTACAAATTTATTCCTCACAGTCCTGGTTAAAGTTGTATCCTCTGGACATTCCTGAGGTGGGTGGGCAGGTCTCAAATGGTAAATCTATACTAGCATTCCAATCTCTCTAAGTCTTTGAATCCCATTGCTACTGTATACCAGGGCAAATCGGGCATCTCAACATCAGACATACAAGGCCATCGATTGGTCCATGCTTCAGTCAGCCACCCAAACATACTGTTAGAGCCCTTTCTAACCCATTGAGCTATAGCGATGAATCCAGAATTTAAGCTTAGTGGGCCCAAATCAATAAATTCAATCTGATCCAACTTTATATTCCTTCCACCATTATCCCAAACCCTTAGTATCCATTCCCACACATATTCCCCTGATTTCTGTCTATATAAGTTGGAAAACTCATGCAGTTCTTTCAGAGTATAGCGTACTTCATCATGGGTCACACTTTGCATTTCACCTTTGGGGGCTTGTTGTGATTTTAGTCTAGTAATGGGTCTCAAAGACAAGAGGAGTGGGGGTGGGGTTAAGGAGAAGGATTAGAGATGTCTTGCAGGCTACTGACCTCAGAGCATTCCTCTGCATATTTTTCTGGTGAGATAGGATTAATCTCTTCAGGCAGGGATTAGAAGACAGATTCCTCAAGGCACACTGGAAGTTGGGCAGTGCATGCTGGAGTTCGGCTGGTACCTGCCTCGTGGCTGGGAGGAGGTCCAGACACTCTGGGGCAGGCTGGAGACTGGGCACTGCATGCTGGAGTTAGCCTGGTACCTGCCTCAGGGCTGGGAGGAGGTCCAGATTCCCTGAAGCAGGCCAGAGGCAGGCAGTTCAGGCTTCTGTTTAGCTAGTACAAACCTCAGGGCTGGAAGGAGGTCCAGACTCCCTGAGGCAGGTGGGAGGCTGAATGATACAAGGTTGACAAGGTGTGGTCTCTACAGGGCAGGCCATCTCAGGTGTAATCTGGTAAACTCTCAGCAGAATTTAGGGTTGCAATGTCCCCACCAATATTATCATCATCCCATATGTCTCCATCCCAATCCTCAGGGTCCCACTCGTTTCCAATCAATGACTTCACTTTAATCGCAGAAATCTTGCAAGGTTGAGATTTTAGTTTCCTCTGTAATACTGCTACTCATACAATGAGAGTCTAGGTTTGTTTCTCAGATATCTCACGTCTGTGGCTACAGGAGACAAGAATTTCTGTCAAAGCACACGTAGGAACTTTCATAACATTCATGTGGCATTTAAGTTTCAAATTTGAAGACTTTAGCTCATCTCTTTCTTTTGTAACAGTATCCAGAGTATCTAGGAAGAGCCAGCGAATATCATTACACTTTTGGACTCCGCAAAATTCTGTTAAGGCGTTGAAAACACTCTCACCCAGATCCTTGTTTTTTATAAGCATGGAAGTAGGGGAATCCAGTGATGCTATTTTGCATATCTCTATTGCCAGCTCACGCCGTAGACTGTTAGCAACCTCTTCATTTTTGGAAAGGGAGTCATTAGTACCCTTCAGTCCTTTTAGAGTAAAGAGCCAATTACAAAACTCCCAGAACCACGTCACACATGCTATGTTTAAGACTCTGTTCCTTAAAACCACTGCTGGTACCAAGCTGTAATATTCAGGGTTCTCTCAGGAAACAGGATTGACAGGAGATATCTGTCAATAATATGAGATTTTATAAGAGTCTTTCATGCGACCGTTGGGATGCACAAGTCCCAGTTCTGCAGGCAGGCTGCAAACCAGGGACTCCGATGAAAGTCCAATGAAAGGTCCTTGATGTGATTCTGGGAGAAGTTGGCTGTCCAGCGATGAGCTGGGGAATTCTCTATGAATGTTGAAATCACTTCCCCTTTTAAGGCATTCAACTGATGGGATAAACGTGTCACCCACTGATGATGCAACCTCCCTGATTGATGCAGATGTAATCAGCTACGCACACAGTAAACTCACTGGTGATTATATTACAATTAGCCCAGTGCTTGCTGGACCAAACACCTGGACAAAATTACCTGGCCGAGTTGACACATTATCTTAACCATCACACAAGATTTTATGAAGATTGAGATATATAAATCATAACATGATAATGATGAGTTCAATGGAATCATTGCTGTGTTTTCTGCTGGCAGCACTCTTCCTTTGGGAACTAAGACCTGGAGATGAGCCGAGCTTCAGGCTGCAGAAACAGAAAGCAAAAACTTTTCGAGTGGATCACTTGGGGTAATTGTGAGTGGTGCCACTCCCATTTCTACCCTTGATTCCTGGACCCTTCAATGCTGACTAAGGGAGAAAGAGCACCATAGAGTGAATGCTGATTTAGAATATACAAAGCTTTGTGGAAAACACTGCCCCAGCCCTGCAAGGTATTGTCACTTAGTTGACATGATAACTGAGTCCTCAAAAGGCCATTCCACCGAGGTAGAAGAACACTTTATTTTTGTTGAGTTTATCTCCCATCTTCTCTCCTCCATAGTTAATGAGTTATTTTAGATTTTTTTTGTAATTTCATTAATTAGCAGAAGTGAAAAGAGTTTAATATAACCACAAATGTTCTGGGGAAAAATTTTTGATAAAGAGTAATATTGCCAAATATTACAAATATTTTGGGGATGAGTGCTCTTGGATGCAAACAACAGAAAGGAACTCGGTTTAAGCTAAGTGAAAATGAAAAGACAAAATGAATATTATGTGACTTACAGAGTTGATCACAAGTTGGGGGAGCATAGAAAATGTACTGAGAAAGGGCAAAATGAATATTATGTGACTTACAGATTTGATCACAAGTTGGGGGAGCATAGAAAATGTGCTGGAAGTTAGATGGCATAACACAGTCTGGGACATCACAAAAAGACAAAGACCTGAGCCCACTCCTACTACACGTGGACAGTGGACACTCTTGATGGCACCTCAATGCTGGATGCCAGCCATGAGACATTGGAGGTTGAAGGCATCTACTGCTGCCATCATGGGAGAGGATTCAGTATGAATACATTTTAGACTTAGAGATGCATATAAGAAAAATTTTTACATATGTTATTTCCAAATTGTCTGAATCAAGCAACTTTAAAAAGGGTGATAAAATGTAATTAATTGTTTCCAAATTAATGTTTTTAGAGAATCCAAGACAATAGGTGCTCTCTTCCTGAATAGCGAAAATATAAGAAGAGACTAGCTTACAAGATTTCAACGCTAACACTGAGCTCTAAGAATTTCACCATCATCTTCACTGGTTCATTGCAGGAACATCCCTCAGCCAACACTCTGTAGCACCACTGCTGTTCTACGCTTCAGAAATGGAATCTTTTGTCTTGGGTTTGTGGCCAGAGAAACATCAATAAATGAGAAGCTGGAAAAATACCCAGGCTTCTGTTCTGCTGTGTTCTTATGACAGATTTTTTACAAACTTGACGTTTTCCTAATAGATGATCCTCCTATTCAGGTCAATCCAAGATCTTAAATGGGATATGACATAAATGCTACAAGCAACACAAGTCTCTGTACCTAACACACATAGAGACTATAGTTCTGCTTGATTATTTTTCCTATGCATGAGTTGGACTATATATCTGGATTAGTCCCCTGTATTCCTCACAACATTAAGACTTTGATCAAATCATTCCTTCTTAGTACAGCCGTCCATGACATTCAATGTCTACAATTTTGTAATTCCTCCATGTTCCATGCTTTTGAGCATGTGCCTTTATAGCTTTTCCTGCAAAGAGATAAGTTGTTTTCCTCTTGAATGTGAGCTTCTCTTGTGAATTCCATTGATCAATAAAATGCAGACAAAGAACACTGCTCTGATTCTAGATTTTCAAGAAACAAAGAAAGGCTGCAAGATGATGACACCATACCAGAACCTCAAGCTCCAGCTCCACTGAATTTCAAGAAGATGTGCAAACTTGAAGTGGCATTTTTCCTCCAAAGTGAGCTACCTATTCAGATATAAAATACACCATATTAGAATAGGATATGAAATAAATGATGCAATCACTTGAAAGGTAAATACAAATCTAAAAATATATAAAATTTGAATTTTCCCTCATGCAAGAAGGTAGGGACCTTTCCTTTCCTCCCTTTCCTTAAATCTCTTACTTTAGAAAAATTCTGAATGTAAATGTAGAAAAATTCTGAATGTCCTTTTCAGAGGTATGTACATTTTTTAAAAGGTAAATAAGTGCTTAAAATAGTGATCACTTTTCTTTTATTCAGCAATACCAACGTACTCAAAAGATTCTTGACACTCTATAAGATATTGTAGCAGGACTCACCAGGATGGGAGTTTAATATATGAGGGGACTCTCATATTCCCAACATCTTCCCCTTGTCCTCCTTCCCGTATTAATACCTTTTTCTATGTGGATGGTACCTTTGGTATAACTGATGTACATATAGTAATATATACCTACTAACCGTGGTCAATAGTTCATACTATGGTTTACATTTTAGACCATGCACTTTTATAAATGTTGATGATATTTAACCTGGCCTTTGTCCATCATTGTAAGATCATGTAGAACACTTCCATTGCCCACGAAATACCCTCTGTTTGATCTATTATATTACTCCCTCCCCTTGGATATAAGCCCCCTCTCAATTAGAAGTTGGGTGGACATCACCATCCCAGAATCCTCAGGATTGGGGAAAGTACTATGTACTAGAGTGGACTTACTGGTATTCTATGATAGGCATATTATGATTCTAGCAATGGAAGAAATTACAACATTGATGTGGAGACAGTGGCCACTGGAGGCTCTGGGGGCAGGGAGAGGAAAAAACAGTTGTAATACGGGTACTTTTTCAGGACTTGAGAATAGTCCTGAATGACATTGCAATGACAGATACAGGCCATTTTATATCATAACATAATGTGCAGAGCTGTGTGGGAGAGGGTGTAGACTACAATGTGAACTATAGTCCATGCTTAATGACAAAGCTCCAGGATGCATTTATCAGTTGCAATGAACATGCCACACTAAAGAAGGATGTTTATATGGGAGGGTGTGATAGGTGTGGGCAGTGGGTCATATGGGAATCCCTCTATTTTTGTGTAACATTTGTGTAATCTAAGTATCTTTTAAAATATAAAAAAAAAATATTTAAAAAAAGGACTGAAAAGAAAAAAAAAGAAATGAAAATACTTATCTAAATAAAAAACAAAGCAAAAACAAATTAGAGTAACAAATCAAATCACCTTTTGTGACACTGAAAAGAAAGACTTGGATAGCAATGGTGTCCATGGAAAGAAAGAATAAGGGAGTAAGATCACCTTCCACTGGGGAAGTTTTGAATATGAAGGATCAAGAATTTAATCTTTAGAAGGAACAGAGTTGGAGGATGATGGGGCAGAAGGAAGAAGATCGAAAGAATAAGGAAATAAGATGGTAAATTTTTCAGAATTAAGGAGGCACCCTGAAGAGAGAATCAATCCTTCAGGGTGTAAAGTTTACAAGACCCTTGCTTAGATGGTAAGAGAGAGAAATTTATTCACCCTGTCATTTGATCTGGCCATGTGAAAAAAAAGGAGATTTCTATAGTATAGTCCCATAAAGGATGTGACTTCTCAGACAGATGGAGGAAGCAAACAAGTTCAAGTCTATTTGTCGAAGGAGCAGCTGGTGCTGCAGGACTCACTTCCCTACAGCCCTGGGGAGGAAGTTAGTGTTCGAGGCTGAAGCACTGTGGAAGGAACACTGTTATACTGCTGACAGTAATAATCTCCCACATCTTCAGCCTGGAATCTGCTGATGGTGAGAGTGAAATCTGTCCCTGACCCATTGCCACTGAAATGATCAGGGACCCCAGATGGCCGCTTGGATGCACGATAGGTGAGCAGGTTAGGAGACTGTCCTGGTTTCCATTGGTACCAGTCTATGTAGCTGCAAACACTGGCTCGACTTGCACTTTAGGGTGACTGTCTTTCCTGAAGAGGCAACCACAGAGCCTGGAGACTGGGTCATCACGATGTCCCCACTGACACCTGCAACCAGAAAAGAACATAGAATATACATTAAATCACAAGTACATAAAATATGTATCTAAATGAAGGTTTTCTTATTTATCATATAAAATCAAATCTGTCTTAGATAAAGTGGTTTATTCACCCTGCGTGGTAAAATCATTCACCAACTTTATAAAGAAATTACTCTTCTAAACCTTTCACCTGAGACTCAGAGCACCAGGAGGATGAGGAATTGGGGATGTGACATCATCTTGCTCACCCGTCTGATGCACTCAGGCCCCATCTCCAGGGAAACATTAATAGAGCTCTGAGCGGAAAATCAAGTCCCCGAAGATACTATGCAAATTATTAGAGAGAATAAAGGCAAACGTTCCTGTGCAGGGAGCTCTAAAGATAAATAATGGAAGGAGATAAAAATATCGTGACCACAGGAAATGTAACTTTAAGCTTGAAAAAAGCAGAAATCAACTTAACAGCCCCATTTTTAACAAAGTTCAGCAAAATTGATGAATTTAAATATTTTTATAACCAATTGTACTCTTTCAATTCACATGCAAACTTCTTGAAAACAAATGGATTTTGTAATAAAATACATGCATCTGTAAGTGCATAATTTCAGAACTCAATTAAATCTTATAAAAATGGTGCCAAAACCTATGTGGAATATACTCATATTACTGGATAGATGAAGAGTTAGTGCACAAATTGTATATATACCGCAGTCTATTCTGAATTTTAAATAGATATTTCAACATCCCAAAGGGACCTCAATATATCCAAAACGAAACATCATATTCCCCTCAACACATATACATTTCCAGATACGTGTCACCAGATACTTAAAAGTCACACTTAGCACTGCCCTTTAAATCCACCATTTTCTAAAATCACAAATGAAGTGATTAGCAGACCTGAAGTGTAACACCTACACTTTGTGGTAATAGGTAAAATGGCTTCAGCTCCCAAGGTCTGATAGAGAAGTTCTTCATTTATTCATAACTAAAATCAATAATATTTAAAAGATTAAGCAAATAATATCATGAACACTTCTAGACATAGGACAGCATATTATGAAAAAGTAAAAGTGACTTCATGAAAGATTCATTTAACTGGGAGGGTACATGTTAAACAAATAACATTTCTGTAGCCATTACTGTCCTGCTTGTCAGAGATTTCTTCCCCTGTAGCAATGTTGTTACTCAGGAAAGATAGAGCAATTTGAACCTATGTCCATTTCATGGTCAACTCTCTGCATGAACAGTCAGAGGAAAAGAGAATTGTAACAGTTTTATAGATAATAAAAATCTTCCTCTCTCATGAGTTTAACATTTCCTGCATTGATGTTTTAGCAATGTTCCTAAGAGGTTTTACTTGATGTGGAGTGACCTAAGGCATGTATTGTTCCCATTCTATTTAATAATAAGTTCATTTTCCTGTAGTTTGTCTCCTTAAGAGCCCATTACCTTAGGAGAGGTTCCCTTCCCAGGCATTCAGGAATGATGCTGCACAGACCCACATCATCAGGGAAGGTATTCTTTCTCATCAACAATCCACCCTTTTCTTGCTCCAACACATATTTGGTTAGACAATGATAATTTTTCTTCAAATTTTGTCTATTAAACCCAGGTTTTTCTCCTGCTCTTCCATGAAGTTACATTTAATATACATTTTTCTCTATATTTAAAAATTTTTTTTTTTTTTTTACCGAGAGGTACTGGGGATCAAACCCGGGTTCCTCCATATGGGAGATGGACGCCCAGCCATTTGAGCCACATCTGTCCCCTTAATATACGATTTTAAGTTTGCCTATTTGACTTCAATTTCTAATTGACAGATTTCGTTCTTCAATGCAATACATCCTCCTTGCCATGGTTACACACATTCCTGCACAATAACTGGCCCAGAGCAGTCCACATAAAAGGTAGGATAAGGAAAAATCCTCTTTGAGTAGGGGACAGTTGTCCTCATGAATGAATAGAGGAGGGGGCTGGCATTAAAAGGTCAGGGAAGAGCACTTCAGAAAATGAACAGGACTTGGGAAAAGATGGTCCTAGATGTTTGAAAAGATGGTCCTAGATGTAGTGTGTGAAAGCAGACAAGGGCGTGATCCGAGGGGAAAATTATTTCGATGAAAGATCAAGGTTTAGATTAAGTACTGTGAGAATCCATGGAACAAGACTTAAAACTAATTTTTCATTTCGGCAGATACTTCTGGGTCATTTTAAAAGCAATAACTCTCTGAGAATTTAGAAGCACTGGAAGCCACTTTCATTTCATTGCCAGATGGGAAACTAGCTCTTCTAGCCTCTTCTTCTCTAAAGTCATATAATGGTTTTAAAAAGTGAAATTCTCCAAAAGTTCCCCAATGTCAAAGATCCAATTAAGCCCAATCAATCTTCGGTAAATGGTTTTTAAAAAACCAAATTTTGGTAAGTAGAATTCTAAAAATGCCCTGAAGGCTCCTGTCCCCTGGTATATCCACAACTTCTCTGAGCTGTTGAAACACTAATTCAGGTTCTGCTATGAAGTGATTTTACATATATCATTAAATTTGTTGACTTTAAGAAAAAGAGTCCATTTAATCTTGCTGTACTGGTCAGAGACAAAGAGCTCAGTGATAATCATAAATAAGCAGCATTTGAAATGGAAGAATATATCTGAAGTTGGTTGTGGAGATCAAAGTGGCCATGTGGCAAGGAATGCAGGCAGCCTCAAGGAAATGAAAGCTGGCAGCCAGCAAGGACATAGGATCTCAGCACTACCACCTAAGGGACTGATTCTGCCAAACCCTATGTGATTGGAAAGGAACTCCGTGCTCCGGAAAGAATGTAGCCCTATTGACCCAATATTTTAGCCTTGTTGCAACCTGGGAAGAGAACTGTCCACACTGTACCCACACTCCTGATCTACAAAACTCTGACCTAATAAATTGCTAATTGCTTAGGAAGTGAGAGAGATAATATATATATACATACCTATATATGTATATATGTATTAAAATGAACCACATGCTAAAACGTAAATCATAATCCAGACAGAAAAAATTATCATCTCCTTTAGCTCATGGCTGAATGATGCGCACACCTCTCTTTTCTCACGCAACATTGTGTGTTTTGTACCAATTTACACATAAATGATTTCCTGACATGTGACCACATCCACAGGATCAGGGCTGAATACTGTGCAATCAAAATACAAGTAAGAAAAAAACTAGTTTTGAAGGTCATCAAGATCTTCCCCTCTACTTTACCTGGCCATGTTCTCTAACAATTGAAGAAAGTCTAGACATTCAGTAAGAGAAGGAAGTGAACTGGGGACATCCCAATTCGACCTGAACCACAATGCTGTCTTTACATTTGCTTAAGAGCCCGGAATGTTTCAGATTCCTAAATGTGGATGATTCCTTCTACATGGGACAACATGGGAATATTGCTTTTTTGTCTTGACCTAAGTAATAGATTGTCTTATTCTTCAATTTCTTTTAGAATTTACAGTTCTAAGTGTTTGATTTAATACTGTATACTCCTGGTGTTCAAATGACAAAAAAAAATCTTAATTAATTATAGATAAATTCAATTGGCAAGTGTATTTGCTTGGCACAGCTCACACTACCGCATGCCCTAACCCAGGAACATTCGAAACAAGTGCTCCTGTTGCAGTCATAAAATCAGGCTAAGAGATATATAAGGACCGATTCACATGCAGCCAGGTCTAACATGCTTCAGCACTTTCAAACAAGTCTACACAATCTATGGAATTCTTCTTCCCATTATAGCTACAGAGCCCCAATCAATGTGCTCAATTAGTTTGGGCATGAAGGAATGAATGTAATGAGTTGGCAAATTGTTAATATAAAAGCAAAATTAATCCTTAACCTTGAAGAAATGAGATTTGTTGCCCAAAATCATAAAATATTGATGTACAGAAGAAAATCTTATGCTATTCTCTTAAAATGTGAGCACTGCATTAGCAGTGACCAAGATATTTTTCTGTAAATGTCACATGATATTCCTGCAACAAATTCTTGGAAAACAAATGCATGTGGTGTCTTCAATTGAATTCTGGAAGAGGAACAGGATAGGAGTAAAAAATTAGTTACATCTGAATGAAGTCTGGAGTATAGTTACTAATATTGTACCAATGAAAATCTCTTAGCTTGACAAATGTATCATGATTATATAAGATGTTAACATTAGGGGGAAGTGGCTGACAGTTTAGGAAAACTCTCTGGACAATGTCTGCAACTTTTATATGAATCTAAAATTATTCAAAAATCAAATATTTTAAATTAAAACACATGGAGTGGACCCACCTAATCGATTGAGCTAGGCATAGCCTAGGGGTAGCTCATCCACTCCCAAGAATAAACAAAATGGAGCAAATAAGTCCATCACTCCATCCCCAATCCCTCCCACATTCGAAGACCTCCTAACCCACTCCCCCTTGGCCATTTGGCCCCAGGCTGTGCTCAGTTTCCCTGCCTATTGACGTACTGTATAAATTCAAATCCACCACCTTCCACAGGCTGCGCTGAAGTCTCTCTTCAGACCCTTGCCATGCTGGTAGGGGAGCTCAAGTCTATTCCTCAGACCCCCTCTGTTGGGAGAGCTTCCCAATAAACCTCCTGCCTCCAAAAATAAATAAATAAATAAATAAATAAATAAATAAATAAATAAATAAATAAACACTTGGAGGGGGAAGTGAATCTGGCTCAAGTGACTGGGCAAGTGACTTACAACATGGGAGGTCCCTAGATCTGATCCAGGTGCCTTCTAAAGAAGACAGTGAGTCGGCGCAACGGGCAGGAGTGGCAAGCTGACACAACAAGTGACACAAGAAGAACAAATATAGTGAGAGACACATAGCAGGAAGAAGAGGTGGCTTAAGTGATTAGGCACCTCCCTGCCACATCAGAAGTCCCAGGATGGACTTCAGGAGCCCCTTAAAGAAACAACCAAGATGAACACACACAGCAACTGCAAACAACAAGGGCAGTGGGGAGAAATAAATAAAGAAAAATAAATCATTTTGAAAAACAGCACATTGAGAGATATCTCAGTATAGCTGAGTGAACATTTTATTTGACCAAGTGAGGTCTGCCAAAGAGGAGGTCATGTAAGACAATCCTATTCTAAAGCCAGACCCATCAGAAATGCCATTAAACTCTTGCTCCAAACATTCAGCATCTCACTTTGCAAGTGAGAGCTGCAGAACTTGCAAAAGTGCTTCTTTGACACCTGATTTCCTCACCTCACTGGACCCTTTGGTCCAAACACACCTATTTTAGAGCAAACTCTTCAACCAGGGTAGGTGTCCCAGAGGGTAGACACAAATGTTTTCCTAGGGGTTCATGGACAAGAAGAGGTTTAATGGAATATATTCCTAGATCTATGTATTTTGCAACTAGCTAAACACAGAAGCTCGAGTTTTTCCACTTCTTGATAATGGAATTAAAGATTTCTGACTAATTTTAAATAAAATGAAATAAATTTTATAAGATTTCTTTACAAACTGTTCATTCACATAGAAGACACCTTGATTACTTTATGTACTTCTAACAAAGGCTCAAAATTACTGAAAATTATCCTATAATTAGCAGCAAAAAGAGGAGGTGTGGAGTATATTATTTTGTTCTTATTTAATATCAAAATTGTCCAAGTCCCCATTCAGTAACTCTGTGTGGGCATGAGTGTGCAAGTTTGTAGAGACATGTCTACTTAAATATATATTTATATGTTTATAATATATGCATACTAATATTTATGTATATAAACAATTTTAATTTTGATCACATTTTCTCTTTGAGTTTGATCCAAGGTTGCTTAGATCAAAGTATGAAAAATTTTCTACAAAAATCAATTAAAAGAAAATCTCATGATCTTTGCTTCCTTAAATTGGAAAGAAAATTATTCTTACCACCACATTTTGCTTTGCCCAAATTTGTCCTATCATTACCACACACGTCGATCAGTTGTCTTCAATAATGAAATTTTACTTAATTTACAATAGTATTCTTAATAATAGGAGACATTTGACCTCCAGCAGAATGAATTTTCAGAAACTTTTTATTTTCTCCCCTCCTCCCCCCAGAATTCATGCCCACCCAGAACCTCAGAATCCGAAATAGAATCACTGCAGATGGAATTAGTTAGATTAAGATGAGGCCATCCAGGAGTAGGGGAACAAATCCAGGGACTGGTGTCTTCCTAAGGAGGGGAGGTACGGAGTTTCGGAGCCATGGAGGAAGGTGGTGTGAAGACAGGCAGAGAGGCAGGTGCCCAAAGCCAAGCACCACCAAGGACTGGGAACCACCGGGCATGGAGGGGCTCTCCCACACAGCCTCACAGTGCCGGCCCTTGCTGACACCTGAATTTTGGACTCCGGTCTTCAGAATTTTGAAGAAGACAGTTTTGTGGTCCCTGGTACGCTGGTGCAGGTGTCCATGCTCTCCAGATGCGGCCTCAGGCCCACCAGAAGCGATGCATGCGCGCTGGCCGCAGAGACATCAGGTGCCAGCCCTGGGTCAGTCGAAGATATACCTGCCTTTGAAGAAGAAGGCTCCCCCCAGGTCAGGACCACTTCATCAGAATCAGCACCACAACTGAGCGACATGTCCTAGAGTAATGTGCTAGATTGGTTTCTGGGGTTCCACAGAGGGAGGCTCCTCAGATGGCGCAGAGAAGGACATGGACTCCTGCAAGCTTTGCCTCTGCCAGAGGCGCACTTCTTCTTCACGGGGGAGCTGGTAGTGCACGGGGTCCCTCACCGTGCCCTGGTCATGTGGCGACATGATGGACAGCAGGGCAGCGATGAGCCTCAGCCCAGTGAGTGGCCAAACTCATATTAGCCACCACGAGCAGGTACGTCAAAAATATAATAAAAATTTGATGAAAAATGAAATCAGTATTGTAATTAAACTGTTTTCTAATGGAAGCATTGAGGTTATTAATGTAAAATAGAAATGATTGAACTATTTGCAAAATATTCTTCTGCTAATGGAGCCAAACTATAATAATACCTGTCATTTTACATTTTACACTTGCACAAGAAATAATGGAATTAAAGATAGGCAGAATTATTTTAGAAGAAACCCCATTTGATTTAAATGAAATCTCATGTGTCAGAGATACTTAAAACTTCAGCACATATATGTGGAAAATTGATGTTAGGACTACGGCTATTAAAATAAAAGTTTCCCTGAGAAACCAATGTTAATATTCTGTCACTGATGTATGTTCTGGTTTCAATGTGATCAGCCTTCATGTCATAAAGTAAATGTCAACAAACCTGTAGTAAAAATTACACATTTGTTATCTTCTACTAATTGTCAAACAGAAAATCATTGATAGCCTCTCTGTTGCTCAAATTTGGCCACTCTCTAAGCTAAACTCAGCATATAAATGCATTACCTTTCCCCCAAAGTGGGACATGACTCCTGTGCATGAGCCTCCCTGGCACCGAGGGATTACTACCAAGTGCCATCTAGCAATGCATCTGGAAAAAGATTTTGACCAAAAGGGGGAAAGGGTAAAGACAAAATAATTTATATGGGTAAGAGACTTCAAAGCGTGTCAGGAGGTCAACCCAGAGGTTACATTTTTGCACTTCTCAGTAGGATCTCATTGACCGCCAAAGTAAATATTGCAACTGCAGGCAAGAAAGTACTATCCCTCTGCCCCATGGGATCTAATCCCTCTCGATTGGAGGCAGAGAGGGCATCACCATCCCAGAATCCTCAGAATTGGGGAATGAATGATGGACTAGAGTAGACTTACTGTTATTCTACTATAAATTTATTGTGATTCTAGCAATGGAAGAATATTTGTCATTGATGTGGAGGCATTGTTCACTGGTGGTTCTAAAGGGAGGGAAAGGGAAAAATAGGTGTAATATGTGGACATTTGGAGGACTTGGGAATCATCCTGAATGACATTGGGAAGACAGATACAGGCCATTGTATACCTTGTGTGTGAAAGAGTGTAAACTACAATATAAACTATAATCCATGCTTAGTGGCAATGCTACAAAATGTGCTCAACAATTGTAACAAGTATACCACACCAATGAAGGATGTTAATGTGGGAAAATGTGTGAGGGGTAGGGAGCAGGACCAATGGAATCCTCTATAATTTTTATGTAACATTATGTAATCTAAATACCTTTTAAAAAATTTTGAAGTCTTAAAAAAAGAAATAGCCACATTAAAAAAGAAAATCATTAGTTAATTTTTTCTTTAACATTCACTTTTATTTTCTGTTTTTATGGCTGACAAAAAATTAGCTTGTGAAAGAAACACTGGTAAAAAAAACTGTAAGATTGTAACGATCTACACCATACACTAAATGACAGAACAACTCTAGCAAGAGAATTTACATAGTCCTCTATTACTCCCACGGCAAGTCTCCTGAGTCTCTTCTCCAGCAAATATTTTACATTTGACTAATATATTATTTCCAATGTTTTCCAATGTTTTACGATATGTTCGACCAGGCATCTTTGTGCATACAGGTGGACACAGCACATTCCAAGCCAGTGTACCCAAGGAATGTAGGGACAAATGCATCAAGTATTTCCTCCATTATCTTCTGAGATGAAAAGGAAAGAGGACAGGAAAACAAGAGAGGTAATTACAGGAAATTACAGGTCTCTCAGATTTAACCACAAGGTAGAGAGAGAGCTCTGTTCTCTACAGAGGGATCTCATTAACTAAGACCATAGCAGAAGCTAAAGCTAAAAATGTTAAGAAAAGATCATTAAAACCTCAAAGATTTTTTCAAAAATTTTAGCTATTAATGACACTTTCTGTGATAATAAAAAATCTGGAACAAATGCTAAACTGGAAAGTACATGACAACAAATTTATATAAAGGCAGATTTTTTTTCAGGCATTCTTGAAGAGAGAAAGTTGAGGAATTCAAGAAACAATTCAATTCCTGATACTTTACCAAGGTCACATAACCAACTAAGATTATGTTGGTATCCCAGATTAGCTGAATATCAGAATCAGGTGGCAAACTGGTTGAAAAAAATGAAACTTGAGCCAAATCTTCACGAACTTGTCAGAATTTCCAGAATTGAAGTTTGGGAATCTGTTTTGAGCAAAATTATCGAATTTATATCCTGTCTGCACAAGTCTGTGAATGGGCTTTTAGAAACAATGTAACAGATAAGCTGTTCCAAAGTCATCAAGGAGAAAAATAAAATGTTTTTAGCAGGATTTCATGAAGACTGAGATATAGAATGTATAACATGATAATCACTATAATTATCTTAATAGTAAAGTAATGACAACCTGGCTGAGGACTGAAAAAAAGACTATGTGATTTTGAAATTAAAGATCTATCTCTGATTTTATTGTGATCTTGGTAAAAAGCAAGATGGTACAGAGTATTAAAGAGAAGAGCACACAAAAAATAAGTTACATCAAATACTAGAAGATATATTTTTATTATGATAAAGACTCAGGACATAATAGACTGTGAACAAATAGACATCTGTGGTGACTGAAAATGAAGGCATTGCCCAAATATGTTCTAGGTGCCAGACATTGCTCAAACATTTACATGTAGAGACTCATTGAGCTTCACAACAATCCTACAAAACTCATACAATTATTATATCCTTGTACCACAAAGTAGTAAAGTAGCCTCAATTTCCAGGCCTAGGAAGTGTCAGAATTGTAAAAAATAAAATTCATACTTTAAGGTTCAAGATCATGGATAAATCTGTACTCATTTGTAGATAGTTATATTTACAGAACCAGAGTTGTTTTTTTTTTTT
>JAQZBX010061536.1:0-17086 GCA_029593785.1 Cabassous unicinctus
TTGTGTCTCTTCCTTACGTCATCTCACTGCACCAGCCCGTCGCATCAGCTCGCTGTCTTGCTCGTCTTCTTTAGGAGGCACCAGGAATCAAATCCGGAACCTCTCATGAGGTAGGTGGGTGCCCAACTGCTTGAGCCACATTGATTTCCCCTGCTACCTGGTTACTCTTTGATTCATCCCTTAGACTCTTTTATCAGGCATTCAACTGACCTGCCATTCTTCAGGTTGTAACTACCTCCTCAGGAACATTTATCCACCTAGAGGCCTGAGGTGCCTTTCTCTGCCTATTTTATATTGGAACTATGTTGTGTATTTTCTTTCTCCAAGAATGTTCACACATGATGCCTACTATCCCTCTTCTATTTTCCCTTTCCAGCACAAATATTAAACATGCACAGTCTTCAAAACATGTGTGTAATCCATCCTTTGGTTCTAGGAAGCAGATAATGATTCCAAGGAGCTGAAGTTGCTGATGAACTCTTGAGCAAATGCCTGGGAGTGGCATGAGGGTGGGGTGGGGACCAATGTAAAGTAAAGCTTCATTAAGATATGAGGGATTTCACTAGCTCCTTTACCATCTTCAGACTCGAATGGAATCTTGATGGCTTATGCAAAGGGTACTGACATCTTTTTATATTTATTTTCTTATCAGTTAGATGTATGTAAATAGGGACCAGTAAAATAAAAGTCAATAAATCAATGAGCGAGTGGTATTTAAAATGCCCAGTGCTATGGAACTACTATTCTAGAATTGAATAGCAGCCCAAAGTATGCCCTTGGCTTAAGGAAGGTTTTATAATAAAATTGCCTTCATAATTAAATGGGACATTGGGTTAGTGTGCTATGGTGAGCAAGCCGAAGGAAGATATGAAATGACCTATAGACTTCTCTAAACAGTTGCACAATAAATCATAGCATTGATTATTTAGTCTTTTCATTTATCAAGTTTTATTAGGGCCTACTGCAGGGAAGACTTTTTGCTAGGTGCTGGGATACAGATATGAGTTACTTGCTTCAGTAATTCACAGTCTAATGATGATAACTCTGCATAAAATCTGCTGAATACATCCGAGTAGGATATACACCATTAAAGGTGAAACTATCTTGTTTCTGGATTATAATGAATTCAAAGATTTTTTTTTTAAACACATGAGTATTTGAAATATGCCACCCCATATTACAGCCAGAATTATTGCCACGTATGTCATGCCATCCTCCCAACCTTCGCAGATATTTGGAACTAAAAAAAAAAAAAATAGAAGAGAACTTCTACTTCAACTTATCCATAAGGAACATGGTGCTCCCTCTGGATGTGTTCTATAATTGTATAATTATGTTAAATCATCTTTACCCATGGTAGACAGCAGAACCACTGCCCATATAACTAAGTTTATCTCTCTATTTCTATATTCACCTAAAACTCCATCTCTCTCTGTGTCTCTGTCTTTCCTTCTTTCTCTCTCTCTCTATATATTTGTGTGTGTATAATATATATGTTTACCTATTCATTAATACCTATATATCTATACATATATTCATTGATCCACCCATTCATATACCCTCTTATAAATAATATAATGGACTCACATAAACATATTTGCATCTTCATTTTCTTGTTAACATTTTAACATGGGTATTTGCCCATTTAATTTAAAAATTCTTCATAAGAACTATATATAATTACTAAGTTTTCTACTAGTTGCTACTGTTTTTTATTAAACCACTCTGCTTAATCTAGAAATGTTGGTAATTATCTTTTAAAAATAGAAATAATGAACCAATAATGTACTTTTTTATTTAAACTCATTTTTATATTAAAATATTCATAAGGTTAGTGTTATTGAGACAAAATGTAGGACTGTTTTAAGATACTGGTTTTATCTGGCAGAACTTCTGTCCAAATAAGTGGCACTAATGAACACTTTCAGCAGCACTCATCAATTAATGTAAATGGCCATACTCACAACTTCATTAAGTATTACTACTTTGAAACTACGAATTTAATAAATAAAATGTTTTGTTGATTATAGTGATTTTTTACTTTTCTGTCCCTCATCCCCATAGGTAACCATATTTTAACAGTGTAATATTTAGCCTTTCACAGTTTTCACTACAATACATGAGCAAATATTAGTATATTTTGCCATTGTTTTATTATGCATTATTGGTAAGAGAGTGGTTAAACAGATGTGTATGTGTGTGCACTTGTGTGTATTGCATTTACTCTTACAGCAATAAGATCTACATGTCTGGGAAGGTTTAAAAAAAAAAAACCTAGACAAATTCTTAGACATTCTTCCATTGTCTAGTGTAGCTCCTCTCCTTGTCTCTGGGTGGGCTTATCACTGCTTCAGCCAAAAAGTAAAGCAGAAGTGATGGTTCCCAATCCTATGTCATAAAAATTCATGACGCTTTCACTTTGCTACTGGAACACTGGCTCTTGGAAACTACAAGCATCCATGTAGACAGTCCAATGACTTTGAGACCATCATGAGAGAAAGGTCACATGTAGTTGCTCTGGTCAAGAGGACCATCCAGGACCGTCCTTTGGTCATTACAACCTACGAAACCACTATGGAAATGGATCCACAGCCCCTGCTGCTACAGCCCCCCCACAGTTGAGTCATCACCAGATATTTGAAGACATCTTGAAGCAGAGAAATCTCACCTCATTGTGCCCTTGCCAAATTCCTTCACAGTAAGGCAGCAGGCAATCAGATCTGTGTTTTATTTTCTGCCCGTGAATGTTTGAAATTGATACAGTGCAGATCTATAATCATTGTCTATAAGCAACTGTGCCATTTCTCAGGTGGAACTCAATGTAGAAGTTTTGTATTTTTCCATCTAATGTCAAGGAGATGTACCAATCTCCTATCTGCACAGGACAGAAAGAAGTTTGTTGAAACTTCACTAGAACCAAATGACTTTAGAGAAGAGTAAATGTTTGAAATTATACAAAATACAATTTTAGTAATAAAATGGCATGGAAGGAGAGAGACTGAACCTGGGCACTTTTTCAATAAACTGATGGTGAGATTCTCGCACTTTTTATCACCTGGACAGTTGTGGACAGCTGGGGAATTGGGCAGTTTGTTGAAGTTACAGGGCAGGAACCAGGTCACATCAAGTTGAAGGTTCATGGAAAGGAAGAAATATGAAAGAGCATGGGCTTTGGAGTCATTTAGATCTATTCACAGTTCCTAGCTCTGTAAATGTGGACAACTTACCGAGTCTGTTTCTTCATTTATATATTGAACACCTGGTTTTTCTCAAGTATACAAAATTCTATGGATTTCATCCCTACTCCTTGTACCAAAGCTATCTAAGGTTTCACTCAACAGAAATTAACATCTCAGGAAGGTTTATAATAAAATTTTCTGATGCTAAGAAATACAGCTTTTTTTTTATTGTTCACTACGCATCAATGATTATCTTCTGATGTGTGCCTTCATATTAATATTTTAAAAAGTAATCCATAAACACAGTTTTTAAAAAATCCAAACAGCATAAAAGGAACAGAACAGAAGTGAAATCCTCTCTCTCACTCAAAGTAAACACCATTAAAAGTTTCAAGGAAAACTTATGGAAAAAATAATAGGTCGTGTTCTAGTGCATGCACCTATATTTTATTTACATGAATAATATCAGATGATGCATACTGTTCTGCATCTTGCTATTTAACATAAAATATTTAGGAAAATAACTTTCTTCATCAAGAAAGTTTATATATTACAGTGATTAATGATTTGCAGAAAGTATTTACCAAATCTGCCACTGTACACATTTGAAAACAGTGGGGATCTAGAATATCATATTTCTGCAAGAAGACAGGGCTGGGGACCCAGTATTCTTCATAGGGACTTTCTCAGATGAAAAGTGGGAGTGAATTTGTAAAGATGATAATTAGAATTATGATGGAAAGCAGACAGTCTGCAACCATTGCTTAAAGTCCTCCTGCATAAGGGGACAGAATGAGATAGAAAGAGAAATGGACTGAATTCAAACCACATCTCAGCCACTTATTTTCATATATACTGTGAAGATATCCTTCCTCCCCCAAGCCTCCATTCTCTCATATATAAAAAAATTGAGGCAATCTGGCCATATTTCTTTTCAGATTTCTGACGTAGAGTCTGTGAGACAGTTGATTAAAAAATATATTTGGTAAACAATACATGTTATTCACTAGATTTTTCTTTCCCAAAGTCAATTTTCACTTTTTTCTACCAAAAAATATTAAAGTCTAATTTACATACAAAAAACTGCACATATTTAAAGCACACAATGTGATGAGCTTTGACAGATTCATGCATCTGTGTAAGCAGGTTACTGAAAATTTCTATTATCACAAAAAGGTTCCTTGTGTCCCTCTGCAATATGCCCCTCTGTCCACAACTGCCTCCAGACAACCATTTATCTTCTTTTTATCACTGTCAGTTAGTTTGTCTTTTAGGAGTTTTAAATGAATCAAATTATACAGTATGCACTCTTTTTTTGTCAGACTACTTTCGCTCAGCCTAATGATCTTGAGATTCATCCATGTGGAGTTTATCAGACCCTCATTCTATTGTATTGCTGAGTAGTATTCCATCACATGGTTATAGAGCATTATGCTTATCCATTCACATGTTATACCTTTGGAGTATAACATGTTTGGAGGTATTATGAATAAAGCTGCTATGATCATTACTGCACAAGTCTTTGGACAAATTTTTTCATTTTTCTTGGGTAAATGCCTATGAGTGAAATATCTGGATCTAATGAAAATGCGTGTTTAATAGTCAAGAAGCTTCTAAACTTTAGTTCAAAACAGTTGTGCTATTTACACTCCCATCAGCAATATATGAAAGTTTTTGTTGTTTTCCATCTTCTCCAACTCAGGTTGTCATTCTTTTTATATTAAGCCATTACCATAGGTATACATCGTGATTTTAATTTACATTTCCCTGATGAGGTTGAACATCTCTTCATGTTTTTATTGGATAACTATATATATTCTTTGTGGAGTGTTTATACAAATATTTTGCTCATTTTTCTATTGGATTGTTTGTTTTCCTACCATTGACTTATAATAGTTCTTTAGGTATTTTGGATACAAGTCCTTTAGTTGATATATAAGTTATAAATATTTTCTAACTGGCTATGGCTTGCTTTTTTGGTTTATTAATAGTGTATTTTGAAAAGTTTTTTTAAAAATTGACAAAGACCAAATTATCGATTCATTGTTTTATGAGTATGCTTTTTAAATTCTATTGAAGAAGCTTCTGGCTATCCCAAGATTGCAAAGATTTTCTCCATTGTTTCTTCTAAAAGTTTTAAAGTTTTAAGTTTTACGTTTAGGTATATGATCCAGTTAATTTACCCTTGTGATATGAAGTAAGGGTCAGTAATCCATCCTATGTGGATATACAGTTTTTCCAGTACTAGTTGTTAAAGAGCTTTCCAGTGAACCTTACTGAACTGCCTGAGCACCTTTATTGAAAATATATTGACCATAAACCTATATGTCTATTTCTGTACTCTCTAATATGCTGCTTTGATCTGTATGCATATTCTTTCACAATTGCCAAACTCTATCGATTACTTTCTCTTTATAGAAAGCTCTGAAAACTGGCAAAGTAAATACTCCAATCATTTTTCAAATTGCTTTTGATACTCCAATCATTTGTCTTTCACATACATTTTAGAATCTGCTTGTAGGTTTTACAAGAAATCCTCATGGAATTTTTATTTCTGTTGCATTTAATCTACAGATGAATTTAGGTACAATAGACATCTTAACCATTTTGTGGATAAGTTCTATTCCATGAACATATCTCCATTTACTTAGGAATTATTTACCTCAGATATTTTGTAATATTCAGCATAGTAGTCTTGGAATTACTTTCATTAATTTTTTTCCTAAAAACATGTTTTTCATTAGTGTATATGGATAATTTTCAAATTTTTATTTCTCAAATTTCTGCAACTAGTACATAAAGAATACAATTTATTTTTGTACATTAGCCTTGTATTCTGTGACCTTGCTATCAGTTCTATTAGTTGTTTTGTAGACTATTTAGGATTTTCTACATAAAAATCATAATATTTCCAAATAAGGACAGTTTATTTCTTTCATCTAAACTTTGTCTTTTATTTCTTTCCTTCTCTCTTTCTGTTTCACTGACTCTCTCTCCTCATCTCTCTTTGCCTCTCTTTCTCACTCCCTCTCTTTCTAATATCTTTGTCAGTGTTTGGTATAATGTTTGTTCTGGTTTCATAAACCAGATGGCAATGTGATGTCATCACATTGACAATTATTACATTCTCCTCTATATATTGAAAATATTTGTGTATACTTGGCACCCTCTTTTTTCCTTGACTGAAAAATTTACCATTGAAACCATCTGTAAGGGGATCATTTTTATGTGGTTCAGGTAAAATTTTTGCTTATTAATTTACTTTATTTACTGCAGATGGGACTTTTCAGATTATCTGTTGTTGTCTTCTTTTTGTATCAGTTTTAACGATTTGTGTTTTCTGCACGTGTTGCTGATTTCTGGGTGCCTGGGAACACCTGAACATCATCTGATAGTGCCATTTATGCCCAGCAATGGAAAAATAATTTCTTTATATGCATATAGCTCTTGTGCCTCAAAGACAAAAAGCTACAAAGGAAGTTTCCCCTTGCCATTTTAACAAAGACTGATGAAAGATTATTAGAATCTATAATCTTGTAAAGAAGTAGGGTGTGGTAGATAGGATCTTCTAGGGCAAACAGGTCTCAAATATTTTACGATTACTATGCCACAATTGATTAAAACATCAAATTTTTTAAGAGTTTCCAATTCAATTCAGTTCCACATACTTTTAACAGCCTCCTATTTGTATCATGGTGTAAGGTACATAAAGAAGGGACCTGGATAAAAAAAGTAAGCACGCTATGGGTGCTCTCTAAAACAAACAACATTTAAAACATATAAAATATTCATTATAACATTTATAATGAATTAGTTTAAAAGGATGTTTCCATGGACAAATAACTTAAAGTGAATTAAGCACACAGAGAATATAGAGTTTTATATTTTGAGATGGATGGTAGAGGTAGGGTCTTTTAGATGATTTAATAATCTAATATATATGTGATTGTATGAAAGGAGCATAAAAATATTAAAAGTACAGAATTCAAAGTTCTTCTACCAGAATAGCACTCAAGCTCCCAGTGAAACAATCATAATTACAATGACTCTGGACAAAATATATAACAAAATATTTACTATATATGCATACATATTATAGGTATATTTTTATATATAATTTAAAAACCAAAAAAGTAGGTAAACTGTGTAGGGGTGGAGTGGTGGGAGGATTGAAAAAGTGACCAGCATGAGGGTGATAAATTCAAAGCAAGCCATGCTTAGTCACATCATAACAAATTTACTGAAAACCAAAGATAAAGGAAAAAATATATATTGAAAACAACCATAGAAAAACACATTATATTAAAAGGAACAATTATCTGAATTATCAAAGATTTCACATTGCAAACATGGAGACCAGAAAAGAGTGGAATAACATCTCTCTTTTTTTAAATTAAACTTTTCAATCTTGAAGTCAGTTTATTACATTCACTTGCAAAAACCTAATACACAAAGATCCCATGTAGAAGTTCCAGGAAAATGGCACCGAGGTGGGTAGGCAAAGTCTGACTTTCTCACAACAAAGGAGTGGAGAGAGGGCAGACACCTATCTGAAGGAGCTGCTTTCAATATATAGAGAATGGGAAGGTGCTCTGAGTCATCTGTGAAGGTACTGGAAAGATAAAGAAGCCAAAGGAAAACCATGAGCTCGCCACTGTGGCTGGAAGCAGCACATATACTCTGCCCACAGGGCAAATAGCCTAGGTGGAGTCCCTGGTTTGCTGCTCCAAACAGAGCGTGAGGGGGGCATTCCCTGGGAGGAGGAGGGGTCTGGGAGGGTGGAGAGTGGTTTCTTTGTGGTGAGTTTGGCCAGCTGAGCCCCCTTTGAATCTTGGAAGGGACCCCGACACTACAGGGAGAAGGGAGGGAAGATCTCAGGCAGGCTGTCATGCCCAGCCACCTGCGTAAAGAGAGGAATTAGATTAGAGAAGGGGTAGGGATAGAAAGGAGCCTAATCAGCAGGACTCTGGCAAACTGCTAGGAATCTAACCTGCCTGAGGAAAAGGGGGCAGCTAGCTTTCTGAAAGACTAACTAACCTAAGGAGACGGTTTAGCTCAGTGGAGGAATTCCCACCAGGTTTTCAGACATCCAGATGATACTTTATGACAGGGAACATATAGACATCCTTTTGTATTAGCTTTTCTTGGATTTCTTATTTAAAAAAAAAAAAAAGTTCCTTTCCCCCACCCTCCTTATTTTACTTGCTAAAACGTGGTTCAAAATCTGCAGAGGACAGGCTGCAGGGATATTGATTGATGAACGCTGGTAGCCTGAGAAGCTCCTTAGGGGCCTAAGAGGGAAGGCTGTTTCTCTTTGTTTTCTATGTTTGTTTGTTTTTTCCCTATCTTTCTCCTTTTTTTAAATTAGTTGCCGCTATCTTATTTCTTGTTTGTTCTGTTTCCCCTTTCTTTGTTTCCCTTTTTTTAAACTTATTTTTTCTACCTACGCTATTTCTTTTCTTTCCTTCATTTTTCTGTCTTCTGTTTTCTGTTGTTGTTCTTTCATTTACCTCTTAATGTTTGGTTTTCAGTTTTTCTTGTTTCTCTTTCTCTTTTTTTCTGTTTCCTTTCTCTTTTTTACATTTTTTTCTTTTTCTCTTTTCTTTTTTCTTTTTCTCTCTTCTCATCATTCCTGGCTTTTAATTCATTATATATTTTTCTCTACTTTGTTTCTTGTTTCATTGTTTCTATTCCAGTTTTTTATTCTTATTCCTCTGTACTTCTTACTCATGGTAATTATTCATTTTCCTAGGTCTTCTACAGTTCTTCTTCAATCTTTTACTATTATTGTTACTATTATTCTTTTTCACTTCTTATCTCGTTCCTTTTCTCTGGTCCTAATTTTTTTTCAAAGGAACATAGACAACAGCAAGGAAATAGAATAAGAAGAATGAAGTGTCAAAGTGAAACCTTACCACACACACAAGAACAACAACAAAATAAAACTCTAGAATAGAAAGAGAAGTTAATGAACTGAATAAACCCATCAAAATAAACAGATGCTTAGACACCAACTGAAAAATTACAGTCCATACTAAGAAACAGGAAGACATGGCTCAGTCCAATGAACAAACTAAAAAACAGGAAGAGATGCAGAACATTGAACAAATAATCAGAGATGTCCAAGCAAATAACATGAATCAACTTAATGAAGTGAAGGAAAAGATTAAGGATTTTAAGAATACACTGGGAGAACATACTGAAGAAATTGTAAACATGAATTAAAAGCTAACAGATATGATGGTGATGAATGGCACAATGCTAGAGATAAAAATCACACTGGAAGCGCATAACAACAGATTTGAAAAGGCAGAGGAAAGAATTAGTGATGTGGAAGACAGTACATCTGAAATCAGACTTATAGTAGAACAGATAGACAAAAAGATAGAAAAAAATCCAGCAGGGATTTAGGAATTTTAAAGACAGCACAAAATGCACAAACATATGCAGTATAGACATCCCAGAGGGAGAAGAGAAGGGAAAAGGGACAGAAGGTTTGTTGGAGGAAATAATGGCTGAAAATTTCCCAACCCTATTGAGGGACATAGATGTACATGTCCAGAAAGTGCAGTACACCCGAAACAATATAAATCCTAACAGTTCTACCTCAAGACATATACTTGTCAAATTGTCCAATGCTCAAGACAAAGAGAGAATACTGAAAGCAGCAAGAGAAAAAGATGCATCACATACAAGAGAAACTCGATAAGATTAAGTGCTGCTTTCTTATCTGAAACCGTGGAGGTAAGAAGGCAGTGGTATGACATAGTTAAGGTGCTAACAGGAAAAAAAAATTCAGCCAAGAATTCTCTATCCAGCAAAGTTGGTATTCAAAAATGAGGAAGAGTTCAAAATATTCACAGATAAACAGAAGTTAAGAGAGTTTGTCAATAAGAAACCTGCCCTTCAAGAAATATGAAAGGGAGTGCTGCAGGTTGAAAGGAAAAACAGAAGAGAGAGAGTTAAATGAGAGTCTAAGAACAACTAAAAACAATAAAAAGAGAAATAAAACAACATATGGCATACATAAACCAAAAGTATGGCTAATGTAAGTAATTCCTTGACAGTAATAACATTGAATGTTAATGGATTAAACTCTCCAGTCAAGAGACACAGATTGGCAGAATGGATAAGGAAATATGACCCAACTATATGCTGTCTACAAGAAAGCCACCTTAGACTCAATGACACAAGGAGGCTGAAAGTGAATGGTTGGAAAACAATTTTACATGCAAACAATTACCTAAAAAGGATGGGAGTAGCGGTAATAATATTGGGCAAAATAGACTTTAAATTCAAAACTATTATAAACAACAAAGAAGGATATTATATATCAATAAAAGGGATAAACTGTCAAGAAGAAAAGAACAATCATAAACATTGTGCTCCTAACCAGGGTGCCTTAACATATGTGCGTCAAACATTGGAAAAACTAAGTGGAGGTATAGAAGCCTTCACAGTTATAGTGGGGAACTTTAATACACCATTATCACCATTAGACAGAATATTTTGACAGAGAATCAATAAAGGAACAAAGACTTTGAATAATACATTAGGACATAATAGACATATACAGAACATTACACCCAAATAATGTGGGATATACCTTCTTCTCAAGTGCACATGGATCATTCTCCAGCATAAATCACATGCTAGGCCACAGAACAACTGCCAATGAATTCAGAGAGATTGAAATTATACAAAGAAATTTCTATGACTACAATGGAATAAAGCTGGAAATCAGTAAAGAACAGAGAACCAGATTAGGCATAAAGAAATGGAAGTTAGACAACACAGTCTTAGACAAACAGTGGGTCAAGGAGGAAATCTCAAAAGACATTAGTAATTACCTTGAAATGGATGTAAATGACAACACAATGTATTGAAACCTATGGGATGCAGCAAAAGCAGTGCTGAGAGGGAAATTCATAGCCATAAATGCCTATATTACAAAAGAAGAAAAAGCTAAAATCAAAGACCTAACTGCACACCTGGAGGAATTAGGAAAAGAACAAACTAACCCCAAAGCAAGTAGAAAGAAGGAAATACCAAAGATTAGAGCAGAACAATGAAATTGAAAATAAGAAAGCACTAGAAAAAAATTAATAAAACCAAAAGCTGGTTCTTTGAGAAGATTAATAAAATGGACAAACCCTTAGCTAGACTAACAAAGAAAAAAAGAGAGAATATGCAAATACATTAAATAAGAAACAAGAAAGGGGATATCAGGACTGAAATCACAGAAATAAAGAGTATCATAAGAGGATACTTTGAAAAGTTATATGCCTACAAGATGGATGATTTAGAGGAAATGGACAAATTCCTAGGAACACACAAGAGCCTACATTGACGGAAGAGCCTACATTGAGGTCTGATGAACTCAACAGACCAATCAAAAGTAATGAGATAGAATTAGTCAACAAAAACTTCCCAACTGGGGGGCGGATGTGGCTCAAATGGTTGGGTGTCCATCTCCCATATGGAGCGACCTGGGTTCGATCCTCTGGACCTCCCAGTAAAAAAAAACAAAACAAAACAAAACAAAAAACTTCCCAAGTAAGAAGAGCCCAGGAACAGACAGCATCACAGGTGAATTCTACCAAACAATCTGGAAAGAACTAACACCAATACTGCTTAAACTCTTCCAAAATATTGAAGTGGAGGGAACATTGCCTAACTCATTCTATGATGCCAATATTATCCTAATACCAAAGCCAAACAAAGATGCCACAAGAAAGGAAAACTATAGACCAATCTCTCTAATGAACCTAGATGCTAAAATCCTTAACAAAATCCTTGCCAATCATATTCAACAACACATCAAACGAATTATACACCATGACCAAGTGGGTTTCATCCTGGGTATGCAAGGATGGTTCAACATAAGAAAATCAATCAATGTAATATACCATATAAAAGATTTTTAAAATATCACATGATCATCTCTATAGATGCAGAAAAAGTATTAGACAAAATACAGCATCCTTTCCTAATAAAAACAATTCAAAAGAAATGAATAGAAGGAAACTTCCTTAACATAATCAAAGAGATATATGAAAAACTGACAGTTAACATCATATTCAATGGTGAAATCCTAAAAGCTTTCCCTCTAAGATCTGGAAAAAGACAAGGATGCCCACTTTCACCACGTTTATTTAACATTGTATTAGAATTACTTGCTTATCTCTTAGGCAAGAAGAAGATATAAAAGGCATCCAAATAGGAAAGGAAGAAGTAAAAGTTTCACTATTTGCAGTTGACATGATCGTATACTGAGAAAGCCCTGAGAAATCTACAACAAACCTTCTAGAGCTTATAAATTATTTCAGTAAAGTGGCAGGTTATAAGATTAATGTGCAAAAATCAGTAGCATTTCTATACACCAATAATGAGCAAACTGACTAGGAAATCAAGAAAAAAAATCAATAGCAACTAAAAGAATCAAATACCTAAGATTAAATTTAACTAAAGATGTAAACGACTTGTACGCAGAAAACTACACAACACTGTTAAAGGAAATTAAAAAAGATCTAAATAAATGGAAGAATATTCCCTGTTCATAGATAGGAAGACTAAACATCATTATAATGTCTATCCTACCCAAACTGCTTTACAGATGTAATGCAATCCTAATAAAAATTGCCACAGTATTCTTTACTGAATTGGAAAAGCTAACTATGAAATTTATTTGGAAGGGCAAGAGGTCCCAAAGAGCTAAAGACATATTGAAAAAGAAAAATGAAATCAGAGGAATCACTCTACCTGATGTTAAAACATACTACAAAGTTACAGTGGCCAAAACTGCATAGTATAATAAACTATAACCATCGCTTAGTGGAAATGCTCCAAGATGTGTTCATCAATTGTGCCAAATGTAGCACACTAACGAAGGATGTTGCTGATGTGGGAAAATGTGGGAAGGCTAGGAAGCAGGGCATATGGAAATCCCCTACATTTTTTGTGTAACATATATGTAATCTAAGTTTCTTTAAAAAATAAATTAAAGAAGTATATTTTTAAAAAAATGCATGATATTGGCACAAGAATAGACACACTGACCAATGGAACCAAATTGAGAGTTCAGATAAAGGTCCCCACATATACGGTCTACTGATATTCAACAAGGCCACCAAGCCCACTCAACTGGGAGAGAATGGCCTCTTCAACAAACAGTGCTTGGAGAACTTGATATCCATATCCAAAAGAATGAGAGAAGAATACCACCTTATGCCTTATACAAAAATTAACTCAAGATAGATTAAAGAAATAAGAGCAAAGACCATAAAGTTCTTAGAAGATAATGTAGGGAAGCATCTACAGGATCTTGTATCAGGAAATGGTGTCATGAACTTTATACCTAAAGCATGAACAATGAAAGAAAAAATAGATAAATGGGACCTCCTCAAAATTCAACAATTTTGCACCTCAAAGAAGTTTGTCAAGAAAGTGAAAATGCAGCCTACTCAATGGGAGAAAGTATTTGGTAACCATATATGTGATAGGGGCCTAATATCCAGCATATATAAAGAAATCCTATACCTTCAAAATAAAAAGACAACCCATTTATAAAATGGCAAGTGATTTGTATAGACACTTCTCCAAAAAAGAAATAAAAGTGGCTATAAAGCACATGAAAAGATGCTCAACATCACTAGCAATTAGGGAAATGCAAACCAAAACCACAATGAGATATCATCTTACACCCATTAGTCAGGTGGCTATTAAAAAAACATAGGAGTACAAGTGTTGGAGAGGATGTGGAGGAAAGGGAACCCTTATCCACTGCTGGTGAGAATGGTGCAGCCACTGTGGAGGACAGTTTTGTGGTTCCTCAGGAAGCTACCTATATAACTGCCATATGATCCAGCAATCCCATTCTGGGTATATACCCAGAAGAATTGTAAGCAGGAACACGAACAGATATATGCACACCTATGTTCATAGCAGCATTATTCACTATTGTCAAAAGTTGGGATAAACCCAAATGTCCATCAACAGATGAATGGATACACAAATTGTGGTATATACATACAATGGAACATTATTCAGCTGTAAGAAGGAATGCAGTATTAACACACAGGATAACATGGATGAATCTTGAAGACCTTATGTTAATTGAAGCAAGCCAGGCACTGAAAGAAAAATATTACATGACCTCACTGATATGAATTAAGCAAATTGAGCTGACTCACATTGATAGAGTCTGGAAGATAGGTTTACAGGAGACAGAAAGGGAGAAGAAGGTTGTGAGTCAATGCCCATATGGACAACATCTATGATAAAGTGGAAGGGTGTAGTTGTGTAGCAGATGGGCAAAACAGTGGTGCAGTGATGATATAGGGCTGGGCAGTGCTGGTCTGTGAGGGGGTAGTATGGGGAGGGTGGGTTGGACAGTCCATGGAACTAGAGGAAGGGTTGGGGGATTGTAGGTGAAATATGTGTATTTGCGGGTATGTCGTTGAAACTACAATGTTGGGAATGTTCTTTTGGCAAACATGGCAGGGGAGGGTTACTGGTTAAGGTGTTGGATGTGGGGGCATGCCAGACAGGAGGCACCTGAGGCAGGCTTCTAGGGAGTGTGTAGTGTTCATCTTGCCATAGTGTGTTGTATCAGTGGGTGGATATTCACATAATGAGCAGGAAGGTGTTGGACTACCATCCTGGGGAGTCCTGTTATGATCGCAAATAGAGGGATGGGAGTCTCTTGAGCACATAGGCAGTGCCTAATAGGGAAGAACAAGCCAGTAAGTCAAGCCCTCAATATTATTGCAAGTATATGAATTTTGTCCTTCAATGAGTTAATCTTGGTGGTTACCATGGGTCCCAAGGGGAGGGGGAGGGAGAAATAGAATAGATGGAACATGGAGCATTTTGGGGGCAATCATGTTCTACATGATCTTGCAATGATGGATACAGACCATGTTAAACTTCATCAAAATCTATAAAAGTTTACCATTCAAAATGTAAATAATAATGTAAATCATTGATCCTGTGAGTAGCAATGTTTCAATATTTGTACATCAGTTGTTACAAATGTACCATCCACATGTAAAATGTTATTAATAGGGGAAAGGGGAAAAGGGGAGGGATGTTGGGTATATGGGAATCACCTATATTTTGTACATGACTTTTCTGTATCCTAAAGCTTCTTTGAAGATAAAATGAAAAAAATAAGATACTGGGGGAATAATTGGAAGAAAATGCCACTGTACATACAAGACAACAGATCTTACAGTGATGAAAGACATAATGCCAAAAAAATTTTTTATTTAATATTTTTAAATTTTTTATTATATCAAAGTTTACATTTTTTTGTATTTTATTTGTTATTTTTAAAACTTATCTTTTTCCTATTAATGTATTCAGTTATTTTGTTGGCTTCATTTTTTAAGAAGTTTTGCATCATAGAAGGGTTACAACTGCGGCACAGAAAGATCATTGGTGCAGGGTGTCAGAGATGGGGGATGCATGGGAGGAGGTTCACCTGGGGCATACCCATAAGGCATATGAAAGCGTACAAGTGTTCATGGGACATTGTCACAGTGAGTGGAGATTCACACAATAACCAAAAGAATATAAAATCCTCATCCTAGGGAGCTCTGCCACATTCTCTAAAGGGACAGCAAGAATCCCTTGAGTACAGGGGCAGTGACTAGTAAAGGAGGATGGACCCTTAATAGTTATGACTGTACTTATGAACCTTTACTTTTGAAATTGAAAAAGCTTAGTATTATAGGGTGACTAAGAGTTACCTTCTGAGAACCTCCTTGTTGCTCAAATGTGGCCTCTCACTAAGTCACACTCAGCATATAAATGCATTACCCCAGTGTGGGACATGATTCCCAGGAATGAGCTTCCCTGGCACCAAAAGATTACTACCAAGTACCAACTAGCAATGCAACTGGAAAAAGACTTTGACCAAAAGGGGGAAAGGTAAAGACAAATGAATTTATATGGCTAAGAGACTCCAAAGTGAGTCGGGAGTTCATTCCAGAGATTACACTTATGCATGTCTCAGCAGGATCTCATTGGCTGCCAAAGTAAATATTGCCTCAAATAGTGGGACTTCTGAGGGCTCTGGAGACATCCAGACACTGTAGTCAGGGAAGACAGCTCAGGAATTTGGCACCCTGCCAGTGGGCCCTACTTTGGAATTTATGCTTTCCAGTGTGACAGAGTTGTACTCAGTTGTGGTTTCCCTACACATGGCTCTTCTGCCCCTTCTATTTGAAACTATAGTTAGTACTAGAGTTATTAAGTGTATGTCCAAGAGACTTAAATGTTTGGCCTGTCCATGTACCAATTGGGCCCTGAATCTCAACAGATTTGCAACATCTATTCTCCAGCTCATTGGACTCACCCAGGACAACTAAGAAGGAGATGATGTTGGACAATGATCATCTCAAGGAACAGAGAAAGTCTGGAACTGCAAGCAAGATAGTCCCATCCATCTGCCCCATGTGATCTAAGCCCCTTTGCAATTAGAGGCAGAGTGGGCATCACCATCCCAGAATCCTCAGGACTGGGGAATGAACAATGGACTAGAGTAGACTTACTGTTATTCTACTATAGACTTATTGTGATTCTAGCAATGGAAGAACTTTTATCATTGATGTGGAGGCAATGGTCACTGGAGTTTCTGAGGGGAAGGAGAGGAAAAAATGCATGTAATTTGGGGGCATTTTTAGAACTTGGGAATTGTCCTGAATGACATTGCAATGACAGATACAGGCCATTATATATCTTGTCAAAACTTACAAAATTGTATGGGAGAGAGTGTAAACTACAATATAAACTATAATCCAGGCTTAGTGGCAATGCTCCAACATGTGTTCATCAATTGTAAGAAATGCAGCACACTAATAAAGGATGTTGCTGATGTGGGAAAATGTGGGAGGGCTAAGGAG
>JAQZBX010061537.1:0-17093 GCA_029593785.1 Cabassous unicinctus
ATTGTGTGGGCAGAGATACAATAAAAACTATGACAAGATGAACACTTACATATTCCATAAAAGCCTGCCCCAGATTGCCCTGTCCTGTATAACCCCCCACATCTAACACCCTACATCAGTAAACGTCCCCTGCCATATTTGCCAAAAGAACATTCTCAACATTGTACTTTTAACCCCAGACCTGCACAGCCCCAGATTTCACCTGCTCCTTCCCCCAAACCTCCCTCCAGTTCCATGGATTGTCCAACCCAACACACCTACTACCACCCTCACAGAACAGCACCACCAAACCCAATAGCATCACTGCATCACTCTCATACCCATCCACTGCATAAATGCACCCTTCAGCCTTATCATTGATTTTGCCCATATGGGCATTGGCTCACATCTATCTATTCCCTTTCTGTCACCTATAAACCTATCTTCCAGATTATAGCTTTGTGAATCTACTCAATTTGCTTAATTCATATCAATGAAGTCATGTAATATTTGTCCTTCAGTGCCTGACTTCCTTCACTCAACATAAGGTCATCAAGATTCATCCAAGTTATCCCATGTTTTAATACTGCATTCCTTCTTAGAGCTGAGTAATAGTCCATTTTATGTATTTAGCAGATTTTGCTTATCCATTCATCTGTTGATGAACATTTGGGTTGTTTCCAACTTTTAGCAATAGTGAATAATGCTGCTATGAGCATTGGTGTGCATGTCCCTGCATTCAATTCTTCTGGATAAATACCCAGCAGTAGGATTGCTGGATCATATAGCAGCTCAATAGTTAGCTTCCTGAGGAACCACCAAACTGTCTTCCACAATGGCTGCACCATTCTACATTCCCACCAGCAGTGGATGGGGATTCCATTTCCTCCACATCCTCTCCACTTATAGTCCTCTCTTATTTTTAATAACTGCCATTCTAATGGATGTATAATGATATGATCTGTTGTTTCATTTTGCATGTCCCTAAGAGCTAATGATGTTGAGCATCTTTTCATGTGATTTGTATTCATTTGTGTTTCTTCTTTGGGGTAGTGTACATTCAAAGCATTTGCCTTTTTAAAAATATGGACTGTTTGTCTTTTTATTTTTGAGATGTAGGATTTCTTTATACATGCTTGGTATTAGCCCCTATCAGACAGATGGTTACAAAATATTTTCTCCCATTGAATAGGCAGCTTTTTCACTTTCTTGACAAATTCCTTTAAATTGCAGAAGTTTTTAATTTTAAGAAGGTCCTATTTATCTATTTTTTTCTTTTGCTGCTTGTGCTTTGGGTGTAAATATCATGAAACCATTTCTTACTACAAGATCTTGTAGATGCTTAGAGCATGGTTTTTTTTTAACATTTTTTGTTCCATGAATCATTTTGTCAGTCAGGGGAAAGCCACAGACTCCTTCTCAGAATGCAGCAGCAGATAGTTTTATGACACTTAACATCAGTATATCTTTAAATTATATTTTAGGATTATTCAAAATTAATTCAAGCTCATGTATCCCCTGAAATCTTTCCACAGACTGCTTAGGTGTCTGTGCACCCCTGGTTAAGAACTCCTGCCATAAAGCAATCTTAACAGATAATATAATCAAAGGTCTCCCAGCTGAATTTAATGCAAAGGACATCACACCCAGAGTAATAGATTTGATTACTAGCATAATTTTTCTCTTTTGGGGACTGATAAAACAATCTCAAGCTGTCACACTATATATACCTATTAAATATTTTTTTTCATGTGAATAGACATCTAGAGAGAACAAGCCATGAAGAGTACATCTCATAAACTACATTGCTACATAATATTGATGCCCATTGGATTGGATCTTTCTCATCAATACAGTAACATACTCAAATATAATAGATCTTAAAAATAAGAGATGTCCTCACTTAATTGTATGTTCCTCCATTGCTGTTAGCCAATTTTCCCCTCTTCCCCTTAATGGCAAATTTCCTGGGGTAAATATTTCACTTTTCCTGGAACTACTTCATCTCTCCCATTCCTTCTAATTGGGCCTCCAATCCCATCACTAATTATCAACAATAAGCTCTTCCTGACTCAGTCCAATCAGCACATCCTTTTTAACATAATAAATAAATGCATTAGTTTATTAGTCAAGCAAGCAAGCACTGTAATCTTTACATTCTTGGAAAAGCTGGAATAACTCTCTAATGACCTCAGCTTCTAGGCTTCCATTCACTCTAAGCCTTTCATACACTAACTACTATGCTCTGTTAGTATGTTTTTAATAGCTTTTATTTCATCCCCATATCTTTTATTTCATCCTCCATATCATTGAATTAATTTAGATTTGTTTATACACATTTGACTGGTTGTTTCACATTCTGCATCCCTTTCTGATTTTAGCTTTTTCATTTCACTAGGCCATGTATGACTGTTACTTATTATGGCTGGTAAATTTTTGCTGAAGTTTAGGCATTGGTTTATCTTGAAGGGTTTATTCTGTTTGCCAGTTTTTCTTTCTTGTCTAGAGTTTTATTTTTGTTTGGCTTTATGTTAAGGGTCTTTTAATAAATCTTTAGAGTTGCCTGTATTTAACTGAAAAATTAAAGAAGAAAAAAGAAGTTCAGAAAAAAGGAAAGAAAAATAAATAATAAAAAAAATGCAAGAAAAGAAAAGATAAGAAAAACAGGTATAGAAAACTGAAATGAAAAAAAATAGGAAAAGGAAGAAAGATAAAAGGAAGAGAAGAGAAAGAAGAAAGAAAAAATAAGAGAAACAAATGTCTCTTTTTCAAGTCACAGGCTTTTCTGCCGTGATCTGGGAGCTGCTCGCAGTTGCCCTCCTAAGCTGACGCCAGGCTTTTGACCAATTTCCTTCTCTTCAGCCACCCATACCCACTAATCCATCACCCTGTGGGTCACCTCTCCAAAAGGTACCCAGATGAGGAAAAGGAAAAATATAATAGGCCTCCCTCTCATGCTTCTGTCCTCTGGATAGTTCCCCCCATTCTGATCAGATAATCTCACTACCAGTTGCTCCTCCAGTGCCTGTATGTGCACCCCTACACTGACCTGATTGCACCACAGCCTGCCACTTGCCTGGTATACATTTGGGTATCCCATCAGTGGCCCAATTGGCCTGTAGTCTGTCACTCCCTGGGTGACCTCTGGAGTGCCCATTCACCAGATTGATGTCATGGCTTCTCACAAATCCCTTGGTATTCACTTGGGCCAAACCACTCCAGCTTCCATTTCTGATCATATCTATGACCCCACAGCTTCCCCTAGGCCCAGCAAGTATACCTGCCTTCCTGCAGCTTCTAGAGAAGGCAGGCAGCCTGGCATTCCTTACTATGCAGTTAGATCACTGCTTTGGGTATTTTGAGGCTTAGATGTTAGGTGGACATATAATTACAATTGTTATATTTTCCTGGTGTATTGGAATTTTATTATTACTAAATGTTACTTTTTGTAGTAATATTCTTTTCCTTTCTACTGGACCCTTTCAGTTCACCTATGTGCATGTACTCAGCCTCAGGTTATGCTAAGTGCTTGTGGATGATGGGGGCAACTCTGGGCTTGACAAAGAAGGAAACTGAGATTCCCTGTCCTGCCAATCTGGAGAAAATAATTCCTGTTTGGGCATAGTCATCCATTCCTTAGTCCACATTCATGTGCTGAGCAGCCATGATGAACCTCCACATAGGCTGGAATGCATCTGTCCTTGCCCCTGCTCACCTCTGCTGCATCATCCTTCACAACTCCCCCCACTCACATTCTCCACTATATGCACATTGAACTTCCTTCATTCTTCAAGAATTTTATGCTTATTTTTGCCCCTAGGACTTTTCACTGGTTCTCCCCACATCACACAATCATCTGGCAGACATCTTGATGTCAAAGTCTTAACTTGGTAGTCCCTTACACATGGAATCTCCCTGCCCCAAGGCCAGGGAATTTCCCCTTCCCTGAGTCTGCCACATCATAACACACTCCATGTGCTGCATTTGCTTCTTTGTTTGCTTTCTTAATTAAACTGGTAAAATCTTAGGGCAGAGTATTGTGTTTTAATTGCAGTATTACTCTCAGGATGTAGCCCAGAGCTGGATACAGAGGAAACTCTCATTAAGTATTAAAAGAATTGGTGAACAAGTTATTGTACGTAAATGAATATGCAACATTATAGGCTTTGAGAACCTGGAGGTTAATTAGAGATCCTCTGCAATCTGCCATGAAGCAGATCAGTTTTTTGAGACTAGGTTATAATGCATCCTCTCTATGAGTTGTTAACATTGTCCACTCATGGGCATGTGCTCAACATGATAAAGGGCATATATAAAAAGCCCACAACTGACATTCTATTTAATGGTGAAAGACTGAATGCTTTCCCTCTAATATCAGGAACAAGACAAGGATGACCACTGTCACCTCTCTTATTTTACATTGTTCTTGCCAGAATAATGAGGCAAGAAAAAGAAATAAATGGCATTCAAATTGGAAAAGAATTAAATCTTCCTATTTGCAAATGATATGATCTGGGTGCAAGATCAACACCCAAAATTCAGTAGTGTTTCTGTAAAATTAAAATTACAAAATTTCTTGGAATAAATCTAACCAAGCTTTAAAGGACTTTTACACAGAAAGCTACAAAACATAGCTAAAATAAATCAAAGGAGACCTAAATAAATGGAAGGACCTTTTGTGTTCATGCATTATAAGATTAAATATTGTTAAAAAATCAATCCTACCCAAAGCAATATGTAGATTCAACGCAACCCTAATCATAGCCACCAACCTTCTTTACAGAAAAGTGAAAGCATATCATCAAATTTATATGGAAAATTAAAGGGCCCCAAATAGCCCAAGCCATCTTGAAATATTAGAATGAAGTTGTAAGACTCACATTTGCCAATCATAAATTTTATTACAAAGCCACAGTAATCAAATGAGCATTGTACTGGCACAGGACAGACATACAGACCAAAGGAATAGAATTGAGAGCTCAGAAATTAACCATCACATTTATGGCAGAATAATTTTTGACAAGGGGAAAAGACCTCTCAACTGGGAAAAAACAGTCATTTCAACAAATGGTGCTTGGAAAACTGTATTTCCATTTGCTAAAAAATTAGGAGGACAAATACCTCACACATTGTACAAAAATCTATTCAAAATGGATTAAAACCTAAATATAAAAGCCAGAACTATCAAGCTCATAGAAGAAAATGTAGAGAAGTGTCTTCCAGATCTTCTGTTTAGTAATGGTTTCTTAGTCTTTACACTGAAAGCACAGACAACAAAAGAATAAATAGATGAATCAACACCAATAAAATAAAATCCCTGGTCTCTATAAGGATTTTATCATGAAAGTAAAATGATGACTTACAAAATGGGAGAAAATATTTCAAAACCACATATCTGAAAAGAGTTTAATATCTAGAATTTTATAAACAAAACTTTTAATGTAACAACAAAAAGTCAAAAGACCCAATAAGAAAATGGCAAAAGACTTGAATTGACACCCCTCCAAAGAAGATATACAAATGGCTAGAAAACACATAAAAGGATGCCCAACTTCATTAACTATAAGGAAATGTAAACCAAAACCACACAGAGATATACAATCTCACTCCCATTAGAATAACTGCTGTTTTTGTTTGCTAACAGTGGACCAGGAAATATACCAGAAATGGACTGGGTTTTACAGTGAGGATTTATTAATTTAAAAGCTTACAGTTCTGAGGACAAGAAAGTATTCAAATCAAGGCATCATCAGCTGCTTTCTCCTCAAGTGATGCTGAGGGTGATCAGGCAAATGGTGGCATTAGCTCTTCTATCCCCTCTCCTCTGGGCCTCATTGCTTTCCCCTTCTGGCTAAAGTGGCTTCCTCTCATATCTGGGTTCTCTTTTCTTGTTTTTTCACCTTCTTGCCCCTGGGGCCTTCTCTCTCACCTTCTGGGCATTTCTCATTGAGCTTCTGTGTGTCTCTCCATGTTTCTCCCATGCATAAAGGTCACCAGTAAGAATATTAAGACCAACCCTGGGTTATATAAAATAATCATAAGCCCTTAAATGAAGTAATTTAATCAAAAGTTCCCACCTACAATAGATTCAACACAATACCAGTCAAAACCAACAACTTACTTTGCACACACAGAAATGGATTAGGTCAAATGATAATTTTCTGGAATCCACAAAAGCTTCAAATTGCCATAGCTGCTATTAAAAAATGGAAATTTAAATGTTTTGGAGAGGATACAGAGAAATAAGAACACTCATTCATGGCTGATGAGAATGTAAAATGGTGCAGCACAGTGGTAAACAGTTTGGTGTGTTCTCAAAAATTTAAGTATAGAATAACCACATGACTCTGCAATCCCACTGCTAAGTATTTACCCAATATATTTGAAAGCAAGGACTCAAAGAGATATTTTCACCATGACATTATTGGCAGCATCATTCACAATTGCCATAAGATGGAAACAATGAAAGTGTCCATCAAATAGAGGAGTAGATAAATAAAATGTGGTATAGGCATACAATGGAATATTATTCAATTTTAAAAAGTTAGGAAGTTCTGACACAGGCAACAGCATGGGTGAACCTTGGAGACATTATGTTGAGTGAAATAAGCCAGACACAAAACGACAAATATTGTATGATTTCACTAATATGATATAATTAAAATAAGCAAGCTTATAGTGTCAGAATCTAGAATATCAGTTACCAGTTAGTAAGGCAGCGATAGGCAATGAGAAGTTAAGGCTTAAAATGTGCAGGGTTCTTATTCAGAATGATAGAAATGTTTTCTTAATGGATGGTGGTGATGTGAACATAATTAACAGCACTGAAATATGTATCTGAATGAGGCTAAAAGGGTAAATGTTAGGGTGTATATATGGTAACAGAATGAAAAAAATTGTTTTTATAGACCCTTGGAATTGCAATACATAAACATTGAAACTTACTTTAAGCCATGGACTTAGTTAATAGTGTAATTATAAAAATGTGCTTCATCAATTGTAACAAATACTCCACACCAATGCAAGATGCTAACCAAATGGTGGAAAATGGGAATTCTGTATTTCATGCATGATTTTTCTGTAAACACATAGCTTCTCTAACAAAGAAAAATGGTATTGACATCTAATAAAAGAAAAATTTTTCATGTGAAAAATGAATTAAGTAATTTATGAATTTTAAAAACAGTCACAATACAATGATCATTCCTTAAATCAATAACAATAAATGCAATTAGAGGTGTGTATGAATAGCTCAAGATTCCTAAGAAAGAAGCCAAATCATCATTGGTTGACCAATGTTTACTGAGCCACTATCATGTTAAAGGCACAGATATTGCCATGCCCCAAATAGAAAAGGATGTGTTCATTGCTGGGGAACAGATCCAGCTTTAAGTTTCTGGATTCTTATTTTAGTGATAGTTTTGCCTCTATATGAACCAATTACATATTTATGAATAGTGTTTTCTTTGGCTTTCATTTGCAGGATAAGTACCATGTAAATTGTGCATTTTGAAACAATGGATTCACCTTATAACCTTTTTTATAAATTTTATTGAAACAGGCATGGTGTGAACAAACAAGGAGGAAAGTAAATTGTGGTCAATTGCATAATTATAGCTGATTCCTCACATTTTTATGCCTTTATCCTTTGCCATGTGAGGCCCTGCAGTTCCTGTCACTAGGGACAGAGTACATATTTTTCACCCCATTGGTATTGGACATGGCCAGTGGAATGTGATAAGAAATGAAGGGTTTCAGTTTGAACCCAAACCATTAGAGGTATTACAATTTGCCACTAAACTCTCTTGTGGACAGTGATCCAGTATGAAAAGATATGTCCTGAGAAGCCCTCTGGCTAGAGAGGGATAAAAAGCACTTGGAGCAGACCTGAATTGAAGCTGTGGCTTGAAGCCAAGCCCATGTGAAATCAGCAGAACTGTCCCACATGATATGAAATATGTGTAAATGAGAAATAAATGGTCACTAAGTTTGTAAAAAAAGAAATAGTAACATCAAACTTCCCAAATGTGATAAAAATATTAATTTACAGATCAATAAAACCAAAAACACATCAAAGTAGGTAAAAATAGAGACCCACTCCTAGGTAAATCACAGCCAAAATGTTAAAAGCCAAAGAAAATGAGATAGTCTTGAAAGCAGAAAGAGAAAAACAACTCACCACATTCAGAGGAGAATCAAGATGACTAATGGTTGATATTATCAACAATGGAGACCAGAAGAGAGTAGGTTAACAAGTTCAAAGAGTTATAACAAAAGTAACCCAAGATTTTTAAATACAGTGTAGGTATTTTACAAAAAAGGTAAAATTGATACATGCAAATGTTACTTCTTTTGAAAAAATGGACCTTAATATCCTTCCCCTCCAGTGTGCAAGGATTTAATGCATCACTTGCAGTAAAGAGTCTAGAAAGTAAACATTTTAACTTTACACTGCAGAAATCTTATCAACACCACCTTAGTTAAGCAAGCAAGTCAACATCACCAGAGATAAGTCCTATTGACAGCAGATATCCCCTGATATGATGAGAAGGGGATGTAACTTGTGTGATACTCTTCCCCTAAATCTTTAAACTCAGTCTAGTAATGAGAAACAAACAGACAAACTCAAATTGAGGACAAATATACTGATCATGATTAGAACTCTTTGATACTGTCAAGGTCATGAAAGACAAAGGAAGACTGAGAAACTGTAACAGAGTAGAAACTAGAGACATGTAAATGCAATATCACCTTCTGAATCATTTTGAAATCTCTTAGCCATAAAAACTCATTTGTATTTAATATTTCCCCCTTTTGGCCAAGGTCTTTTCCAAATGCATCACTAGTTGGCATTTGGTAATCATCCCTCAGTATCAGGGAAGCTCATCCCTGGGAGGCATGTCCCATGATGGGGGAAAGAAGTGCTTTTATATGCTGAGTTTGGCTTAGAGGGAGTCCACATTTGAGCAAGAAGGAGGCTTTCAGGAGATAACTCTTGGGCAATCTATAATTATAGGCTAGGTTTCAATTTCACAAGAAAGTGTTCATTAGTACAACCATCAATATCAAGGGTATGGCATAATGGTCTCTCCTCCTTTGCTAGGCACTGTCGCTGTACTTTGGGGATTTTTGACACTCTATTAGAGAATGTAGCCGGACATCCCAGAACAGGTTTTTAATATTCTTTCAGTTATTGTATATGTCTCTTCCCACTAAGACAATGTCCCATGATGACTTGAATATATTCATATACCATAGAGGACTGTCCCAGGTTCACCCCTTCCCACACATCCCATCATCACTGATACTTCACACTAATGGTCCTCCCTTGCCACAGTTGTCACCCTTCTGCAATCCAAAACTTCCCCAAAAACAAAGTAAAAAATATGTAAATACAAATAATAATAAAATAAAATAATTAATAATAATAATAAAAATGAATAAAATGCAAAAATAAAAATAATAAAATACTTTTCATTTACTATTTCATCAACAAAGGATTTGTTATCTTTTATGTACAGTGATAATTTCTTCCATATTTTCCACCAGGTTCTTACTTTTTCACATTATCTTCAAAGAAGCTTTAGGTTACAGAAAAGCCACATAGAAAATACAGAGGATTCCCATATACCCAAACCACTCCCCCTTCCACTCTCCCATATTAATGATATTTTGCATGAGCATGGTACATTTGTAACAATTGATGTATATATATTGAATCATTTGCATTGTACACTTTTATAGATTTTGATAAAATTTAAAATGGCCTTTACCCATCAATGCAAGATCATACAGAAAAATTCCAGTGCCTTAAAAATGTCCTGTGCTCCATTTATTCTTTCTATTCTTCTATTCTATTCTATTCTATTCTATTCTATTCTATTCTATTCTATTCTATTCTATTCTATTCTATTCTTTTCTTTTCTTTTCTTTTCTATTCTATTCTATTCTATTCTATTCTATTCTATTCTATTCTATTCTACTCTGCTCGGCTCTGTTCCATTCCATTCCATTCCAATCCATTCAATTCCATACCATTCCACTCCATTCTGTTCCATTCCATTCTGTCCAATTCCATTCTATTCTATTCTTCCCTATCCCCAGAAACTGTGGTAACCCCTAAGTTTAAATTTTTGAGGAATAAGGTTCATTCCAGCTGTTACACCTACACATGTCTCAACAGAATCTCATTGACGGCCACAGTAAACAGTGTCTTAAACAGCAGAGCTTCTGAGGTCTCTAGAGAAATCTAAACACTACAGGCAGGGTAGACAACCTCAGGAATTTGACACCCTGCTAATGAGTCTTATTTTGGAAATGTGCTCCCCAAAGCAACATTTAGATTCATTTATAATTTCCCTACACATGACTCTTTTGCCCCTTTTAATTGAACCTATAATTACTACTATATTTATTAAAGAAATGTCCCAGAGAGGTAAATCTTCAATCTCTTAATATGTCATTTGAGCCCTGAATCTCTGCAGAGTTGCAACACCTATTCTCCATTTCATTGGACTCAACCCAGGCAACTAACAAAAGGATGATGATGGACAACACCCATCCCAAAAAATAGAGTTTCCACAATTGCAAGCAAGACAGTTCCTTCTATCTGCCCCATGCATTCTAAACTCTCTCTCAATCAGAAACAGAGGGAGAATCACCATTCCAAAATCCACAAGACTGAGGAATTAACAGACTTAAGGAGGGAAGTAATGATTGACTAAAGTAGATTTATTTTTCCAGCAATGGAAGAACTTGTATCACTAATATAAAGGCAGTGGCCACCAAAGGTTCTGAGGGGAGGGAGAGAGAAGAATGGGTGTAACATTGGGCCAATTTGGGGACATTGGTATTGTCGTGCATGATATTGCAATGATGGATAAGGCCATTAAAAAATTTTGTCAAAAACTATAAAATTGGGGCAAAATGTAAACTATAATGTAAACTATAGTCCATGGGTAGAAGCAATGCTTCAATAGGTATAAATCAATTGTAACAAATGTACCACACAAATGAAAGATGTTGTTAATGGGGTAAGTGTGGGAGGGTTGGGGTTTGGGTATTTGGCAATCCCCTATATTTTTAATATAACATTTATTTAATCTAAAGTTCTTTAAAAATTAATAAACTAAAGTAAATAAATGCAACATCATATTCTGGGTTGGATGCTCAAACAACAAAAGGACACTACTGGAAAATATTGGTGCAAACTGAATAATTCTGGAGTTTACTACATAGTATTGTAATGAGGTAATGATTTTGATTTCTCATTTTTTACAAATATACCATGGTTATGAGACGTTAACATTAGAGTTTGCTGGTTGAAGTAAATATGGGACTGCTGTATGATCTCTGTAATGTGTACTATTTCTTCTGGAATCTGACATTGTTTCAAAACAGAAAGATTTTCTTTTAGAAATAAGGCAAAATAAACACATTCCAAGATTTTAAATATAATAGATAGCTTTTTTTTGCAAGACTTCTCTTACAAGAAATACGAAAGGAACTTCTGCAGGTGAAAGGAAATGGCACCTAACAGTAACAAGAGCACTGGATAGGGTTAATAAATGGGTAACTGTAAAACAGTGTTGCATGCATTTTCTTTCCTTTTCCAAATATCTTAAAATGCATAAGGTACTACTATTCAAAATGGACTAATCATAGACTTGAATTTTGTATAAGAATAAAGTCAAAGTAAATGATTTCTTTTACAATTTTATGAATTTGCATTTTATTCTGACAGCAAATGGAGGAGGGTGCGAGTACTTCTGAACTTAGGTAAGCTTTTGCATTTATTGAACACTGTTTTATTGATGTGAAAAATAGCTATATTCTCTTCTTAAATCAAATTACTTTGGAAAATAATTCATCTATGATAAGATTTTTTTATAATATTTTTTCATTTGTTTATTTTTTATTTTTTTTTTATTGTGGGTAAAAATCAAAATTTTCACAATACATATCAATATTTGTAAAATGATATATAAATACAAATGCATATATGTGCATTTGTTTACATAAATGTTATTTGTTATATATATATACATATATTTTTTTAAAGGTGCTTAGATTACCTAAATATTATTCAGAAATTACAGGGATTCCCATGTTCCCCACCGCCCACACCTCCAACAACATCCCACACCACCATTCCTCATCCGTGTGGTACAACATCCACAATGGATATACACGTCCTGGGGCCTTGCCACTGAGCATAGACCACAGTTCACATCACAGAACACACTCTCTCCCACCCAATTCTGCATGGTATATTCTGATGGAAAATGGCCTACATCCTTCGCCGCTTCGCCACTCAAGACAACCCCCAAAGTCCCAAAAAACCTCAGTATTTCAACTACCCCTCCTATCCCTGCCCCAAAATGTCCAGTGGCCACTGGCTCCACCTCACTGTTACAATTTCTTCCATTGCTTGAATCACAATATGTCTGCAGCAGAACACCACCAAGTCCAATCTAGTTCACAGCTCCTCCGGCAATCCTGAGGGGACTTGGAAGGTGATGTCCACTCCACCTCCAAGTGAGAGAGGGCTTATATCCCATGGATATAGTGGATGGGATTATCTTGCCTTCAGCTGCAGGCCCTCTCCATTCCCTGGGATGGCCATTGCCCATTGTCGTCTCCTCGCCAGGTTACTTGGATGAGTCCATTGAGCTGTAGGGTAGGAGTTGCAGCTCCACCGAGATTCCAGGCACAGCTGGAATAATATATTATTTTTATTATTTTGGAATAATATATTTTTTCAAAGAAATTTAGATTAAATAAATGTTACACAAAAATTATAGGGATTCCCAAGTACCCCACCTCCCACACCTCCCACAACCTTCCACATAAACATCCTTCATTAGTGTGGCACATCACCTGCAATAGATGTACACATCTTGGGGCTTTGCCATTAAGCATGGACCATAGTTCACATTGTAGACCACACTCTCTCCCACACAGTTCTGCATGGTATATGATGATATAAAATGGTCTATATCTGTCATTGCAATGTCACTCAGGATTATTCCCAAGTCCCAGAAAAGCAATTTATCTAATGTACCTAGATGCTAAAATCCTCAACAAAATACTTGCTAATCCCAATCAACAACATATCAAAAGAACTATACAACATGACCAAGTGGGTTTCATCCCAGGTATGCAAAAATGTTTCAACATAAGAAAATCAATCAATGTAATACATCACATAAACAGATTGAAAGAAAAAAAATCACACGATCATCTCTATAGATGCAGAAAATGCATTTGACAAAATACAGCACCATTTCCTGATAAAAACACTGCAGAAGATAGATATAGAAGGAAACTTTCTGAACATGATAAAGGTTATATATGAAAAACCCAAAGCTAACATCATCTTCAATGGTGAAACCCTAAGAGCCTTCCCTCTGAGATCAGGAACAAGATAAGGATGCACACTATCACCACTCCTATTTAACATTGTCTTAAGAGAACTTGTTTAAGCACTGAGGCAAGAAAAATATATAAAAGGCATTCAAATTGGAAAAGAAGTAAAAATTTCATTATTTGCAGATGACATGATCCTATACATAGAAAGCCCTGAGAAATCTACAACAAAGCTTCTAGGACTTATAAGATATTTTAAAATAATGTCATGATATAATTAATAGAAAATAAAATTGCTTAACATTTAAATTTGATTTTCACTTATGTGAAAAAAACCTACAAACCTTCTCTCTCTTCTTCACACTGACCTCTGAACTAATGCACAAAAATTAGATGATACTTATGCCATCTCATTCATGTCCATCTCTTACATGTGTGCAGCTGTGAATTGGAATTTCCTTGTAATTATCTGTAATGGTGATTGAAACAGATCATAAGGTCCTGGGACTTAGGACTTGTTCTGACTCATTCCTGGCTGAAGTAGATGTAAACATTTTCCCTCATGACAGCTGTGCTTGGGAATGTGGCATAAAATCATACCAATAGGATTAGGAGTTGTCCATTAGGTAACTTACATGTGCTATGTATTGAGGAAACATGACAGCAATCACCAGTTGCCATGAGGAGATGGGCATCACATTCAGGGTAGGTGGCAGTTTGGAAGAGGTTTTAATTTCCCAATATTTTCCATCTCTGGGCCAGATATGAGCTGAACAAAAGTTTGGAAGTATGATGAAGACAAATCCAGCACTTGCAGTTTGTCAGTGCATAAGAGACTTGTTCAGCTAATGTATATATAGATTGGGCATCTGTGTAAATATCCAAGGGGCTGAGGTGATGGGTTTGGATTTAATTTTCCATGTAGGCCTTTGGAGGAAAAAATGGGCAGGCATTGTTAGGTAGGAGAGAATATGAATGATGAATAATGACAATGAGGGAAATAGAGTGGAGGGACGGGAATAGATAGCACATTAGGAGGTCAGCAGAATTCTCCAGTTTCACCAAGGAGAGCACATATCATGGATTTCTCAGCAAGGCCACCCTTTAAGCAAAAAAGGGGATATTAGCAGGAATCTTAATTTGGGAGGCAATTAGATTTTATTGGAAAGGGTCGCAAAGACACTTAACATAATAACATTAGTGTTACAATCATGAGGGGGCATAAATTAAATTACAATTTTACAGGTATCACCAAGCAAGGTTGGGTCACAGGGCAAACAAACTGCACAGTCTGGAAAATCACTCAGTTTGGTGGGTCTCAATTTTTAAAACAAGACTTGGCAGTGAGATTATTCACTGAAAAATTGAGGGTGTCTGGGGTTTTTCATGGGTGGTGAGACTTTCCTAGCTCAGGTGTAGTTGGGACTACTGACAATTGTTTAAGAAGGAGGAGTGCATCGTCTCCAACTCTTGGGCTGAAGGAACTGTTGTCTGATGTGATGTCCTCTCTAACAGTGAGCTATGGAGCTGGAACAATGTCATCTGGGATGTGGGGTAGGGGTATCTTTTTGAGATGGAGACCCACTTGGATTGATGAGGGTTAAGGGTTTTTCTAGCTGTATGACCTCAAAATGAGTCTGAGCTCCTTGTAGAATTCTTTCCCCTGTGGATATTTTATTTAGCACTCAGAATCTACTTCACATTCATCCCTGTTAAAAAGCAAGACCATTCACCTTCCTGCTTATCCTACTTTAACTCAGGTCATAATTAGTTTTAGGCACAAAGTTTTAGTTTTCCCTCAAAATCAAGTTTTAACTATTTAAAGTTTTGGCTACAGCAATCAGATTTTGTTGATGAATGTGTTGAATAGTTTTCTCTCTCTGTTAGTATAAATTAATATCCTTTCCTTAAAAAAATGTTAGGCTTTTTGGTTTTGAATTTTTCATGAGAGAATAATGGTAAGATATAATGTATCTTTAAGTTCAAACTATAAAGTCCAAATCCATCAGATATCTGGTGGCATTCCACTATCACAGGGTTCACTCATAGGAAATGGGATGTGGAGGTCTGAGCTCTTTTTGCCACAATGTACACAGCCACTCGCAATTTCTTCACCACATTGTCGTTTTTAAATAATTTTATTTTTTATTTTTATAAAGATACTTAGATTACACAAATTTCACATAAATATACAGGGTATTCTCATATGCCCTGCTCCCCACACCTCTCACATTTCCCACAGTGACAACATCCTTCATTAATGAGGTACATTCATTGCAATTGATGAACACATTTTGGAGAATTGCCACTAAGCATAGATTAAAATTTACATTGTACTTTACACTCACTCCCACCCAGTTCTGTAGGTTATAGCAAGATATATAATGGCCTGTAACTGTCATTGCAATGACATTCAGGACCATTCCCAAGTCCCAAAAATGCCCCAGTATTACACCTGTTTTTCCCTCTCCCTGCCCTCAGAACCTCCACTGTCCACTGCCTCCACATCAATGATATACATTCTTCCATTGCTAGAATCACAATAAGTCTATAGTAGAATATCAGTAAGTCTACTTTTTTTTTTCATTGTGGGTAAAAATCAAATTTTTCACAATACATACCGATATTTGTAAAATGATATATAAATACATATGCATATATGTGCATTTGTTTACATAAATGTTATTTTATATATATATATATATTTTTTTAAAGGTGCTTAGATTACCTAAATATTACTCAGAAATTACAGGGATTCCCATGTTCCCCACCGCCCACACCTCCAACAACATCCCACACCACCATTCCTCATCGATGTGGTACAACACCCGCAATGGATATACACATCCTGGGGCCTTGCCCCCGAGCATAGACCACAGTTCACATCACAGACCACACTCTCTCCTACCCAGTTCTGCATGGTATATTCTGATGGAAAATGGCCTACATCCGTCGCCGCTATGCCACTCAGGACAACCCACAAAGTCCCAAAAAAGCCCCTGTATTTCAACTGCCCCTCCTCTCCCTGCCCTAAAAATGTCCCGTGGCCACCAGCTCCACCTCACTGTTACAATTTCTTCCATTACTTGAATTACAATATGTCTACCATCATTCTTTCCACAATCCTGAGGATTCTGGGGTGGTGATATCCACTCCACTTCTCATTTAAAGGGGGCTGGGATCCCATGGGGCTGATGGAAGGGACTCTATTGCTTGTGGTTGTAGACTCTCTTGGTTCCTGGTATGGTATTTTTCCATAATCACTTTAATGTTTGTTGTCCTGGGTGAGACCAATGAACTGGAAAGTAGGTGGTGCAACTCTCTTGAGATTCAGGGCTCAGCTTGCACATGGAGATCCCAAAGATTTAAGTCTCTTGGATGTATATCTACCTACTCTAGTACAAGTTGTAGGTTCAAAAAGAAGGACAGAAGAGCCATGTGTAGGGAAACCACAACTGAGTTTAATGCTGACACTCTGAGGAACATAAATTCCAAAGTATGGCCCACTGGCAAGGCACCAAACTCCTGAGCTATCTGCCCTTTGTATATATCTAGTCTGGATGTCTCCAGAACCTTCAGGAGCCCCACTATTTGGGCATAGTATCTACTTTGGCAAAGAAATTCTCTTGAGATGTGTATAAATGTTATCTCTGGAAAGACCTCTTGACTCACTTTGAAGTCTCTTACTCATATAAACTCATTTGTCTTTACATTTCCCCCCTTTTGGTCAAGGTCTTTTTCCAGTT
>JAQZBX010061538.1:0-17075 GCA_029593785.1 Cabassous unicinctus
GTGGCTACTTTATTAGTAAAGACAGTTATGTCTATCCCAACAGAAAGTTCTGTTGGACAGCACCAAATTGGCATTTCATTTTGCTCTTCTATCTTTAATATATATATGTTTAATAATATAAATTTTCCCTAAATGCAGTTTTAGCTGGCACCTTAAAATTTTGATGTGCTACCATTTTAATTATCATGTAGTTCAAGTTTTTCTCTAATGTGTTTTGGGATTCTTTAATTAACCAAACCTCTACTTAGAAATACATTACTTTTTTTCTAGCCTTTTATTGTTTTTCTAGCTGTTAATCTATTATTAATTATTGTTTAATTTCATTGTGACTAAAGCAAATTCTCTGTAAGAATTTAATCCTGTAAAATTGGTTGGAATTTACCTTATGTTCAGTTTCTGGTCAATTTTGTAAATATTCCATATGAATTTGGAACTAATGGGTTCAGTGTTCTGTATTTATCAGGATTTAAATTTTGTTAATTATATTTTCAAATTTATCAATTTGTTTCTTCTGCTGTTTTTTAAAATAATTTATTTTAAACTGCAGTGAAACATATATAACATAAAAATCACTTTAATCATGTTAAGTGGACACTTTTTTGACATTAAGTATATCAACAATTCTATGTAACTTTCATGATTATCTTTTTACAAACTATTTTTAACATCGGGGACAAAAACTGATACTCATTTGGCAATTATTCCCTTTTCTTCCCTATAGCTTCCCCTGGAATCTGTCACTCTATTCTCTGTCTCTAAGATTTTGCTTATCTAAGTATGTCATATAAGAGAAATCATATGATACTTGTCCTATTATGTCTGGCTTATTTCACTCAACATGATATCTTCAAGATTCATCCATGTTTTAGCATGTAACTGCACTTCACATCTTTTAACTGCTAAATAATATCCAATGTGTGGTTATACCACATATTCTTTTTCCATTTATCTGTTGATGGACCCCTGGTTGCTTCCATGTTTTGGCTATTGAGAATAATGCTGTGATGAACACTGGCGTACAAATATCTGTCTGATTCTCTGCTCAGAGTTCTTCTTGGTATATACCTGGGAAGTTGAATTGCCAGGGTAGATGGTAATTCTATGATGAACTCTCTGAGGAACCACCAAACTGTCTTCCACAATGGCTGTACCATTCTATGTCCCCACCAACAATGTATGAGGGCTACTTTTCTACTCATCATCAACACATGTTGTTTTCAGGGGCTTTTAAATCAGTTTTTTATTTATTCTAGTGGTTGTGAAGTAGTATCTCATGTAGTTTTAAGGGCATTTTTCTAATGACTAATGATATTGAAGGTCTTTTCATGTACTTATTGGCCATTTGACTATCTTCTTTGGCAAAATGTCTATTCAAATCCTTGGCGCATTTTTTAATTGGGTAGTTTACTTTTTTGGTAGATGAGTTGTAGGAGTTCTTTTTACATTCTGGATATTAATCTCTTATCAGATATATAGTTTGAAACTATTTTCATTCATCATGTAAGTTTTCTTTTCATTTTAGAAGAATTTACTTCTGCCATTTAGCCATTTGTTTTCTGTATGTCTTTTGAGTTTCTGTTCCTCAATTACTCCATTACTTCCCTTTTTTTTGTATTTATTTGCTTTAATTTAGTGTACTAATTTGATTATTTTTCTATTTTCTAATTATTTTCTTAGAGGTTACTTTAGTAATTAAAATTAGCATCTTAACTAATAATAATCTAATTTATCTAGTACCAACTTAGCTTCATTAGTACACAAACTCTACTAATATATGTCTCCATCCTTCCCCATTATATTATTATTTTCTCATCTTAAATTTTTATACATGCCCATTAATATATTTTTTGTTACATACAATGGAATTTTATCCCGCAATAAAAGGAATACATTTCTGATGCATGCTAAATATAGATGAACCTGGAAAATATTATAATGAGCGAACTATACAAGTCACAGAAAGACAAACACATTATGATTCACTGATGTACCGTAATTTACCAGCTTCTTCTTCCTGCTCTTCTCTGGATGCTGCATAATGTTCAGGATTTCCTATTCCTTCTTCTAAAAGCTTTTATAGTAGAAATATTCACTATATTTGTTTCACTGAAAATTTTATATTACTTTTGAAATGTATTGACACTCCTTTTTATAAAATCATATTATTGTTCTAAAATGCAGAATCTTAAGTTTTGTTTCCTTTTCATTTCTGTTTAAGTAAATTGGATTTTCTGTTTTCTTTTACCTTTATTGTTCTTCTTAAAGAATAATATTTAAGAATAAATTTTTTAGTCTTGGCAAAGATTCCACTTAGCCTTTGCTCATTTGTATCTGAACATCAAAAGGAATTAGAAAGGAGAATTATAGCAAGATAGCAGACTAGGAAGCTCTAGGAATTAATTTCTCTACCAAAACAACTATTGATCTGGCAGGTACTACCTGAATCTATTCTGAATCTCTAGAGTCTTGAGGAACATTATGCAGTCCTATATTCACTAAGGAAATGGACTATGCACATGTTAAAGCTCATTATTACTATCCACATAAATTGAAATACCATTACCATGCTTTTTCTACTTCTGATTGTCTAGTCCCTATTTTGCATTTGCAGTTTATTTTGCTCACTGGCAAAGCTTTGACTCCATGGCTCCATTTGGCTGCATGACAGAAATGTAGACTCTACAGGAGTAGCATATTTGACTATAATAGATCCATAGTCAATATCAGTATTGTCTAACTTTTCTACATTAATCAGTGAATCAAGTAGCTTATTTTTTATAACTAAAATAAAAAAATTTTAAACTTATTGAAACAAAAAACCCCTGAATTTTGAAGATAATATCTTGTATTCCCATATTCTATTTTTAAAAGAAATACTATCTTCTTAAGATATTAATTTGCTTTTTTAAAAAATAATTCTCAGCTTGATGTCTGGTTATCTGGCTAGCAGATATGACCCAAAAGATACTTCCTCTAATCAAGATTTTGCTTGTAGGTTCTTGGCTTATGTTGCATAAAAGAACTTAAGGATAGGCAAGGAACTAAAGAGTTTATTAAGAAACAAGAAAATGGGAAAAGTACACAGTTCAAGGTCTAGATTGCAGATGTGCTGCAGGGTGCGTTGCACATGTGGAGGTCAAATTTAGGCCTTTTAAAACCTTTATTCCTCCCTCTTCATAATGTTGGGGAGAGCCTTCAGCTGTTTGATGTTCTGATTGGTTTCCCTACTTGTTAGTTCTTGGGGGGCCAATGGTGATACATTTTTAAAGTATCCTGGTCTTCCCCTTGAACCTAAACGTGATTCTCATTCCAAATGGGATTCTCATGGGGGTCTTGTGGGGTCTTTCTGGCTTTATTCTTGGTGGTGGCCTTTCCCTCAGGGGGGTTGCAGGTGGAGTTTCATGACCCTGTGTCTTATGGCCGTGTTTCCTGCCAGATCTGCTTGGTCTTCCTGTTTACCCTATACAACCTGCCTCAATCTCACTGATATGAAATAATTAGAAAAAGAAAATTCAGAATGTCAGAAATTAGAGCACAGTTCAACAGAGTGTGGTTTAAAGAATGGGGGAGGTAATGGTTAGTTGGTACAGAACTTCTGTTTGGGGTATAATAAATTTGTGGTAATGGGGATTGATAATGGTAGCACACCACTGTGAATTTAATTAACAATGCTGAATTACATATTCGAATGCAGTTTAAAGGAGAATTATTAGTAGAATAAAATTTTAAAAAACAATAGGACTGTATAGAATAAGTTATATGATAAAACCTTGTTGTCTCTCTGACTGATGATCAGAGAGATCTCTAAACCTTATTTCAACTTTGGATTATAACTCATAGTAAAATTATAATATCCTTTCATCAATTGTAATGAATTTACCACACTAATGCAAAGTATTTTAATGGGTGGGGGCAGTTATATGGGAATGCTGTATTTTCTGCATAAACCAAAACTATTCAATAAAAATGATTTTAAAAAACTGGCAAAGGTGGAAGAATCATACAATATAATTTAAAAATGATTTGTAGTTTAAAGACAAAAAATGGATAAGGTAATTACATGTGGAGACAAGACACTATTGAGTAGGAAAATTTGGGAGAAGTTGGTCTTATTGAAATTAAAATAAAATAATAGATATAGAAATTAATTATATAGGTTAAATAGCTGATTGACACTTTTAAGGAGATATTGACAAAATTTATTCAAAATTGTAGAAAGATAAAATAATATAAATATGAAAAAGTTCCTATGACACCATAGATATAAGAAATGCTACATATGTTTGAGTGGAATCTGAAATTAAAAACCTAGAACAAGGTCAATAGTTTTAAAAAGATAATAGCTCATTTTTGGAATTATTAAAAGCCCAATTTGTAGCTTTAGGAAATCAAATAAATATTAACGAGTTAAATAAAAAAGGAATCCATGAGAAGACATATATGGCATAATGGAAAACTTCCCTGGTCTTAGTCCATATTTTTGAGAAAGGATCCTGATGCTTTGGAATTTCCCCAAATAGGAGTGTCTTTTGTTTTTCATAGTTGGAGCAAGACCACACCTGTTAGCTAATATGCTAATATGAGCACAGGGAGAGGCCACCCACCTTCTGTCTTAGGATGGGGCTATCCACACTAGGATGATCATCCAGGTGCTTAGGGGATTGGGGCTTTGAGCCAAGTCACATTATCCTAATTGCCTGACCTCTGAAAGGGGAGGGGCCCTGCAGATTGCATTCAACAATGTAGACATTTATTCTATCAATAATTCCTGCCTAATGAGACCCCATTAAACTCAGTACTCTTCGAATCCTGATAAGCTTCCATGATTGATAAATACATCTCTGTGATGGGAGGATAAGTTGTTCTGGCTCCAATTGGAAAGGACATGTAAGTTGCATTTGAGACCCTCCCAGATTTCACCCTATGCCTCTCTTCTTTTGACTTCTTTAGGTATCCTTCTAAAATAATAAAGCTATAATTTAAAGTATAGCACTTTCAGGGAATTGTGTGAGTTGTTCTAACATATTTTCAAACTTGAGAGTGTGGTGGAAACCTCCAAATTTGCAGAGGTGCAGGTAGCTTAGGTCCACAAATTTGTGACAGGAGCTTGCAGGGCAGTCTTTTAGAGGGATCTTCTTATCCTCTGGATTCTGCCTAACACAGAGTAGAAATAGAATTGGATTGGACTGAATTACTGCTATATTTGCAGTTGGTATGAGAAGCTATTTTGAAAGTTGCAGAAGTTTCTTCCCAACCTTTAGAATGTATCAAAGTGAAACTGCTAAAATTTCAAAGACCAAGAGAAGTCCTTAGGACAGACTGAAGATAAAGGTAGATTAGTTACAAAAGGAGATTTTTTTTAAAGGAAAATGCACTTATGAACCCAGATTAGTTAAATGGCATAGTCAAGATCTCCTGATTAATGAAAAAAATGAAGAGAAAAAAATACTTAGTCAGATTCATATTTCACAAAACCCAACCCCATATTCTTTTATTTTAGACCATTAGCATTAATATAATACCAACTTTGTTTTTGCTAAACAAAACTTAAATGTTGTTAACTATAGTCCGTAAATTACATTAGTTATATTTTTCTCATGTATCACCACATATTAGCATCCTTCAGGAGAAGAACATACCTATATTTAAATTATTAATTGCAATTCTCATCTACTGACAAAAATCATTGTTATACATTCCCAATATTATCCTCCAGCTGTCTTCCAACTACCATTAATCTCCTTAGACTGCATGATTCAGCAGCATTCACATCCATAAATCAAAAGTATTTGTTAAATTCATTATAATGTGTTACCATCGTGTCCAACCATTACCACAGATTTACATTTGACCTTATTAAACATTCTACATACATCCAGGAGATGAATTTTCAATAGCAATTTTGTGAGAAAATAATAATTTAATGATATCTCAAAATATTGAGAAAATTATTGCTAACTAAAATTTGAATATGAAGCAAAGTTATTATTTAACAATTGGTATTTAAAGGAATTTTAGTAGAAAAATATAGCTACATGAATCAGTTCTTCAAAACCACCATTAAATTAGGAAAAATATAAGACACAAATTCAGAGACATTATTTGCAGGCAGAAATGTTAGCATGTGTTTTATGCAAAACACCTTCTGTGAAACCATAAGAAAAAGATAAATAACCTACTTAAATTGGGCTGACTTCATAGTGCAAAATACATCTAAAAATGTGTTTCAACCTCATTACTACTTTAGGAAATGCAATTGATATCAATAGGAAGAAAGTCATTTCAGAGAAATAAAATCTCTGCCAACCTCATGAAATCAACCAGATGAGCTGAAAAATATGAAAAAACATTTGATTTTAATTTGTAGAAATAGCAAATTGGGAAGATTTATCAAACCAAGAAACAAGGAAGAATAGACATAAAGGGAAGTAAGTTTTGGACTTGGACCCCATTTTTCCTTTGGGAATTGCTCATTCAGAAACATTGTCTGAGAAACAGTGGAAGTGATCAGTGTCTCCGGTGTTTCATGGGTCCAGAGAGACAGGGATTCTAGCCTAGGGCTCATCACAGGAGCTTTGGTGAACACCTCCAGCTCTGCGTGGAAAACCTGTGGTAGGTTCACTCACAGGTTCAGCTTCAATTCTTTTCAATATGCAAGTCTACAATAAGATGTTCCTAAGAGACTATGGACCATGGAAGAACTAAAACTTAAATAACTCTCGAGGAAATATGGTCATCTTAGGGCACATACATAAAATAAATACAAATAAAATGAAAATGTGTGTGTGTATATATATATATATACATGTCAGTCCACTGCCAGGACATGGAAATAGTGATCCCAGGAACAATGAGCAAATACAACATCCAGATCCTGGCTCTGGAAAAAAACGCTTCTCCACTATCAAGAACCAGGACTCCTTGCAGAAATGGTAGATTTTGAAGTCGTTGAAGCGAAAGTACCAGATGAGCCTGGACACTTTGTGGTGTGAGGAAGTAAATAAGTCCTTCAAAATTCATGGAAACATTTCAAAAAGACACATGAAGAAAATTGAAAGACTCTACATTGGCCAACTCTGGGACAATTTGATTTTCAAAATAACTAACATCAGTAATGAGTAAAATTGGAAACCATGAGTATAAAATGATATAATGTTTTTAATAAAAATTTTGAAGTTCAATGATGGTGGAGATATTTACACCATATTCAAACCACCTAATCACAAAATACTTGTTAATTATGAAGATAAAGTATATTTATTTTTGAGAAGCCTCCAGTAACCACATGAATCAATATATCAAAAAAAAAATCCTTAATAACAACAGCAACAAAAAAAAACAGCAAAATAGTGTGATACCTGATAGGACTCAATGAGAAAGCTGCATGACATCTATGATATTCCTGAGGAAAGTGAATAAATTGAGACAGAAATGGCAGGCCATCACAAATGGAGGGATGTTTATATTCAGTGGAAATGAATTCCCAACATTCATGAAAATGAAGGGAAGACTGAGTAACTCTTTCAAATTAAAGGAACCTAAAGGACCATGCCAATTAAATGAAACATGCAATTCTAAAGAGCCTTCTTTTTGTTATTAAAGACAATTTTGAGATAACTGGTAAAATTTGATAGGATTGGAGAATTACACATAAGCAATATATGTTACTGATGGTTGCCTTTTGCTTTTATGTCATGAATGTTCAGTTTATTGTAGGCCTTACACACTACTTATATTGTGCAAGAGATTGGGCATTTTTTGTTACAAGAAAAAAGTCCCTTGCTCCATTTATGTAACTTTTCTTTTAGTTAAGATTGTATTAAAATAAAAATAAACAAAAATCATTTAATTACTTCCAGTTTTGTGGGTAAGCAACAATCAAGGTGAGGGAATCCTATTATATTGCCGAATGCAAGCAAGTGAATGAATCCTGTTTAGGGTAAGTTTTTATTAAATATTTTTATTTTTAAAGAAGCTTTAGACTACATAAATATTATATAAAAAATATAGGAGATTCCCATATACCCTGTCCCTACCCCTCCCGGGTTCCCCCAATAACAACATCTTTCATTAGTGTGGTACAATTTTTAAGCTTGATGGAAACATATTGAAGCATTGCTAATAACCATGGACTATAGTTTACATTACACTTTACACTTTGCATGGCACATTTTATAGGTTTTCACAAAATACATAATGGTCTATATCACCATTGCAATATCAAGCAAGACAGTATCAATATCCCCAAAATGCCCCATGTTACACATATTCTTCTGTCTCCCACCCTTTATAACCTCTAATGGCCACCGCCTTTATATCATTGAAAGCAGTTCTTACATTGTTAGAATAATAATAACAAATCTATTTTATTCCATATATGCATTCCCTGCATCTTTTTATTCACTCTCAATCTTGAGGATTTGACAATGGTGATGCCCACTCTGTTTCTGATTGAGGGGGACTTAGAATCAATGAGGCAGATGGATGGAACTGTCTTGCTTGAAGTTGTAGATACTGTCTGTTTTTGGCGATGGCCCATATCAATCACCATCACTTTTCAATTGTCCTGGGCAAGTCCAATGAATAGGAAAGCAAGTGTTGCAACTCTGCTGAGATTCAGGGCTCAACTGGCATTATAACAGACCAAAGATTCAAGTCTTTGGGACATATATTTAACAGTATACTGCTAATTATAGCATCAAATAAAAGGGCAGAAGAATCATGAGTAGGGAAATTATAAATGAATCAACTTTGTGACATTGGGGAGCATATATTCCAAGGACCCACTGATAGGGTACTGATATACTGAGATTGTCTGCCCCACCTATAGTGTCCAGATGTCTCTAGACCCCTCAGGAGCTCTGCTGTTTGAGGCACTGTTTACCTTGGCAGTCAATGAGATCCTGGTGGGACGTGAATAAACATAACCTCTGGAATGACATCCTTACTCACTTTGATATCTCTTAGCCATAAAAAATCATTTGTATTTAATATTTCCCCCTTTTGATCAAGTTCTTTCTCCGAATGCATTGCTGGTTGGCACTTGGAAATAATGTCTTGGTGTCAGGGAGGCTCATCTTCAGGAGTTATGTCCCATGCCATGGGGAAGGTAATGTATTTATTAGCTGAGTTTGGCTTAGAGAGATGCCATATTTCAGCAACAAGGAGACTTTCAGGAGATAACTCTTAGCAATATAGAATACTAGGCTAAGTTTCAATTTCACAAGAATAGAGTTAACAAGTACAACCATCAATATCAATGGCCTTGCAAAATGGTCTGTCTTCCTTTGCTAGGCACTGCCCATGTACTCATGGATTCTTGCCACTCTATTAAAGAATGTAGCAGGACTTTCCAGAATGGGAATTCAATATTCTTTAGGCTATTGTGTTGTTCTCCACCCACCAAGACAATGCCACTTGACCACTTGAACATATTCTTGTGTCATAGAGACATGTCCCAGGTGCACCCTTCCCCAAACATCCCCACATCATTGACACCCCACACCAGTGATCCTTACCTGCCACAGGTGTGACCCATCTGTGAACCATAGTCTCCCCTAAACAAAGCTAAAATTAAAAAATAAATGTAACAAGAAAATGAAATAATAATGAAAATATAACAAAATACAAAAACGAACAAACAGGATTAAAGAAAAAATAAAAATTATAATTTTTCAATGTGTTTATTCATCAGTTAGATGTATTATATTTTTTACAATGACAATTTCTCTGAATGTTCTCCCACTGTCTTATTTTTTTTTCACTTTATCTTCAAAAAGCTTTAGAGTTACATAAAAGTCACATAGAAAATATAGACAATTCCATATACCCAAACCCTCTCCTTCTCCCATTCTCCCCTATTAATAACATTTTACATGTGTATGATAAATTTGTTACAATTGATGCACACATATTGAAGCATTGCTGCTAACCATGGTCAATGGTTTACATTATAGTTTACATTTTGCTCTGTACACTTTCATAAGTTTTGACAAAATTTAAAATGACCTGTATCCATCACTGCAAGATTAGGCAGAATAATTCCAATGCCCTAAAAATGAACTTGTTCTATCTATTCTATTCTTCTCTCCCCCTCCCCTTAGGATCTATTGTAACCACTTCGTTTCAAATTTTGAAGAATGAGGTACATAGTTACATGCAAAAATATTGAGGGCTTGACATATTGATCTGTTTTTTTTTATCAGGTACTACCTATGCTCTAGTTTGATCAAATCTGTAATTTTAGGTATCCTTTGCTTTGTCAAACAGGATAAACTATTTAAAATTTATCCATATTTATCTAATATTAAGGATATAAAAAAAACAAATTTTAATTTCATCTATTACCTGTGTTCTAATGATTTCATTAGAAAACATTTACTATGTTCTTTTACAGCATTTTTTGGCATGATAGGTGGTAAAAAAGAGTAAAGTTCTCCTATGGGTTTGTGTGTGTGTGTGTGTGTGTGTGTGTATTTGGCAGGAGAAAACTATTTTTATTATGGAAGGGTGGAGAAAGGGATGGGTTTCTTTTTAATGAGAAATAGATCACTTTTATTAAATAACTAATTTATAAATTTTATATCTTGGTCCCAGTTTCACAGAAATCTTGAAATGGTATTAAAACATTTCTCTTCCCTTTTATTTAACATTAAAAGTCTCTCAATTTAATAACCTTTAAGATAATATGAATCAAGTCTTAAATCATATACAATTCTTTGTTTGATACAGACTACCTGCTTTCTGACTCTATTTCACCAGTCAGTCCATAAAGATAAATTACATCTAAATAATTGTTTACCGTACTTAAATACAAAAGGAAATAATTTAAAAGTAGAGAACTTGAGTATTTCTTAAATCAAAATATTTGCCAGATTATCTAAAAATAAAATCACCACCCAACATCAGAAATGCTTAACTAAATTTTACTACATAGGTTTTCTCAATCTAAGTGATTGTTTCTTGATTTTGTCTGTAGCTTTGGCCTGGAGGGGAAATTTTCATATTCCCCAATCCCTGGGAAAAGCTGAGGCTCCAAAGGAAATCCACCCCAACCTCCCCAACCCTCAGTCCCTCACAACTTCCAGATCCACTTTGGAGATTTGGGTCCTTAGTCTATGATTTCCCATCACTGTGCAGAGAGTGGAAACATGTTTCAGAAGAGCTTGGAACTCTTCTGGGCAATGAAACCATTAAAACCCTTTAGGTCAGACTGCTGCCCCAGCACCCCTTGGGATCTTCCAATGTAGAGTGAGCCGAGGTGCAGTTGTGCACTAAAGAAGGCAATAAAAACAAAACAAAACAAAAACACCTTGTTAAAGTTTGACAATTTGATATGATGAAATTTGTGTTTAAACATTTTACAATTATGGATTTGTAACAATGTTGCCATTGGACAGATTTGTGTAACTGAAAAATTTTTATAATAAATTGCATTACATTTATCCAAATGCAGTGAATCAAAGAACTCAGATAAGGAGGGTATAGTGGTTTGAAAGTGTATGTAACCCAGAAACAGTATGTTGTTAAAGTTACTGAATTCCTGTGGGTGTGGATCCATTGTAGGTAGAACTTATTGATGAGGATTCTTCAGTTAAGGTGTGGCCTCAATCAGGAAATGTCTTATTCCTTTTCCTGGAGCCCTTTACAAGACAAATGAGTTCAGAGAATGAAAAAAATCCATGGACGAAAGAAGCTGAAAGCAAGGAAACCTGGAGGAGTAGGGAAGAGACCAGCTGATGCCACTGTATGCTTTGCCAGGAGACTGGAGTTAAGGATTGCCAGCAGCCTATCTTTGGAGAGAAAGCATGTCCATGATGACACCTTGATATGGACATTTTCTTGGCCTCAAAACTGCATATGAATATGTTCCCATTGCTTAAGCCAAACCATATCATGGTATGGTGCCCAGTTGTTTGGTTAAGCAAGCCCTGTCCTGATTGTTATGCAGGACATTTCATGGACTTCAGTCATCTGTAAGTTAATTGCATCTATAGCTGATTACATCTAAAATCAACTGAAGAGATTTCCATCAATAAAGAGAGAAGTCTTATCCAAAAGTTTGAAGGCTTTAAAAGGACAAATTATGCTTTGAGCATTCAGAAGAGAGAATTTCTATCTCTACTTTAGCCAGCCAGATTTTCCTGGGGATTTCATGAAAAACCTTCATCGGAGTTCCCAGCTTGCAGCCTGCCCTATGGAATTTGGACTTGTGCATCACTCCCACCCTGTTCCATGGCAAATTTTTATAAAAATCTAATAATATTTGCAATATCTCTTGATAGTTCTGTTTCATTAGAGAAACCTGACTAATACACTGGGCTTTTCTTATGCTTATCTATGACTCATTTTTTATTTTATTTTTTATAAGAGATGACTTGATTGTAGAGCTCTGAGTCCTGCTTCTAACCAAACTATTCATGTCTCTTTTACTTTTCTTCTGCTTAGGCTGCTTCTTCTGCCTGGATTATCTTGCCTCCTCTCATCTCCCTCAAGGCACCAGTTTAGAATCCAAATTCTCAGATATCTCCTCCTGGAATGCCCTTAAATAAGACTGGATCTACCCCTCATTCATCAATTACCTTTGTCTTTTATGTGTTTAATTTATTGTGTCATTTGCCTTCTGAAAATAATTTATGTTTTATACCTTGGAAATGATACTATTGATATCCTTAATGTAAACATGTTGCCTTATACAGTGACCACTAATAAAAATGTGCTTAATCACTTTAATGATAAAAACACTAAGAAAGAATTTTTCCCCAGAGATATCACTGTGTATTTTTGTTTCAATGAAGAACAAAACTGCTTGTATAAAATTTAGTATTTTTAAAATCACAACATGTGAAAATAGATTCATTCATTTTGACCCAGTGCCCAAATGTGTTGGTCATAAAATAAATTTGCTTTTGGTGCTTAATCTTGCTTTGTTTCATGTACTATATGTAAAAGTTGAAAATAGCATTTGTCATGTATGTAGTACTCAATAGATTCAGTTATTTAGTATTGCTATCATTTCTTTAATTGCTTGTTCTTCTATTATCTGAAAATTCTTATTGTGATAGGGCAATTTAGCCTATGTACAATTTATCCCAGCACCAGTCCTACTAATCACTGTGAGTTTAAACTTTACCAAAGATTCTTTCTCATTTTCTTTTTGGTTCCTGTTGATTTAAACCTCAGCATATAAATACATTACCTTCTGCCAGTGTGGGACATGACTCCCCGGAATGAGCCTCCCTGGCACCAAGAGATTACTACCAAGCACCAAGTAGCAATGCAACTAAAACAAAACATTGATCAAAAGGGGGGAAATTTAAAGACTATTGAGTTTATATGGCTAAGAGACTTCAAACTGATTTGAGAAGTCATTCCAGAGGTTACAATTATGCAAATCTCACCAGGATCTCTTTGACTGCCCAAATAGATACTACCCCAAAAAGGAGGGCTCCTGAGGGCTCAGGAGACACCCAGACATTATAGTCAGGGCAGGTAGCTTAGGAGTGTGGTGCCTTGCCATTGGGACCTACTTTGGAATTTATGCTCTCCAGAGTGACAGAATTGGACTGAGTTGTAGTTTCCCTACACATGTCTCTTCTGTCCTTCTATTTGAAACTATAATTAGTATAAAGTTGGTAGGATTCAAGAGACTTGAATCTTTGGGTTGTCCATGTGCCAGTTGGGCCCTGAGTCTCATCAGAGTTGTAACACCTATTCTCCAATTCATTGGTCTCACCCAGGACAACTAACATGGAGTTGATGATGTACAACTACCAAAAGAAGGAACTGAGAGAGTCTGCAACTGAAAGCAAGAGAGTCCCATCCATTGGGACTCACATCACAACCCTCTTTCAATTAGAGGTGGAGTGGATATCACCATCCCTGATATTGAGGATTGGGGAATGAAAGATGGACTAAAGTAAACTTACTGGTATTCTACTATAGACTTATTGTGATTTTAGCAATGGAAGAAATTATGTCATTGTTGTGGAAATAGTGGCCACTGAAGGTTCTGAGGACAGGGAGGGAAAAACAGGTACAATACGGGGACATTTTTGGGACTTGGGAATTGTCCTGAATAACATTGCAATAACAGATACAAGCCATTTTAAATCCTGCCATAACCTACAGAATTTTGTGGGAGGGAGACGAAACTACAATGTAAACTTTAATCCATGCTTAGTGGCAATGCTTCAAAATGCGTACATCAATTGCAATGAATATACCTCACTAATGAAGGATGTTGTTAATGTGGGAAAATGTAGGAAGTGTGGGGAGCGGGGCATTTGGGAATCCGCTATATTTTTAGGGACATTTGTATAATCTAAGTATCTTCTAAAAATTAAAAAAAATAAAATTTAAAAAAGGTAATCATGTTTTTAGTCTGTAATTTAGAAAATGTGCATAAGTATTAAATATATGCATATATTCTTTTTTAAACATGTTCCCTTATTACTTATTTACTAATATTATTTTAATATTCTTATTTTCCCTAAAGCTCACTCCCCTAATAATCTAATTCAATCTAAAAACATGATTTTATTTCTCTTTACCCTTCCTTATCCCTTTAACATTGTCTTCACTTTACTTTTACCTCCTCATAACATTTCCTAAACTTCTTTTTATATTTATCTGCTTCTATAGTCCTTATCATCTCTTTCACTTTACTTGATTCTGTCCATTCTCAAAACCTTAGCAAGCAGAAAAAATATTGTATCTTGCTTTCCATATCAGCCTCATCACCTGTTTATAATGAAAATATTTTGGAGCAGTAAATGGTGTTTGTTAGTTTGGCAACAGATATGAGGGATGAGAAACCAAACAAGAAAAACATATGGAATTGTTCTCTGCCTTACATTTACATATTTGCAATCTCTCCTCAGCTATTAATCAAATAAATCAGACAAGAATCAGGGTGTTGAGTTTTGATTTGAAAAGGGGCCTGGGAGGTTCTTGCCTGGGTTCATTCACTCGGTGAGGCAGAATAGACAGACACACAAACTAGGCTAAGAAGGAAAAGCAGGTTTATGTGCCAGTGGGAGACTGAAGATGTACAATCTTAAATTAGCCTTTCCCATTGGCAGAAATTCTAATATTTTATAACCTTAGGATGCTAATGAATACTTGGAGTAGGGTTTGCACAGGTTCTTTCATTAATAAACATTAAAGGGCTCAAGAGAATGGGATGGGTACCAAACCTGGGAAAGTCACAAAGTTATCATCGTTATCAGAGATCAAGGCAATTGGGAGAGTGGACATTGAAATGAAAGGTCAGCTACAAGGATTTTCATATGGATATCAAGCTGGAGTGGTCACCCTTTCAATAGAAATGTTCATATGCAAAGGTATGATCAGTCTGGAATAATCATTGCAATAGTAGGGTTTTAGTCAGAAATGGTCACATTCAAGGGTGAAGTCATCTAGCAGTTTCAGTAATTTCAGATATCAACCTTTGGCTATTTTATAATTTACTGGAAGGAAAAAGGCATCCACATGATGATTTAGTAATCATAGTTAATTTTAATTTTTAACTGCTAGATTCAGAGGTTCAGGACAATGCCTTTATATTTAAGCTATACAGGTTTTTCTAGTACTACAATTTCCCCTGATTAAAAATAAATTTCCAATCGTAGGAATTTTAGTGTCACTTGATCTGCCTACTTCCTGCTGAGATAGGACAGTGTTAGGGTGTTTTCTGGTGAAGGGTGAGATCCTTGCAATGGTGATACTCATGACAGGATGTTCCTTTTTTGGGGGGTTACTGGTCTGGAGAGGCTGGTATGATACCAGGAGTTCAGTAGCCTGTGATCACTTAGAAATAAAAAGATATTCTTAGGTTTAGGGCAACTTACTCATGAGGCAAGGCAAATTGTGTAGGGAAAAACTTTCAAGAAACAAAACAAAGGGAGTTATGCTGCTGGTATTTAGTAGGGTTTGTTTATGAGGAAAACAGAAAAGTCTAGGTGAGCTGGGCCCCTGATAATCTACACCACTAGTAGAGAGATTAAAACAAGACAGCAATGACAGCAAAGGTGTCAACTTAAATATTCTCTGGGCATTAAGGTTGTTTCCTGAAAAGTCATTTAGGGTTAAATCAAAAGATCAAACACAGTGGATAGCAGCTACTTCAGAACTAGCATGCAGGTTACATATATACTCAGTTTTAAGAAATGGCCTTCCTTAAATCATTTTATAAAAACTTAAACCAAGTCCTATTTGGGGAGCGGTTCTCAGTCTCAGCATGGCAATGGGTAAGGCTTATCTCATTCGAGGTGAGCCTCTAAACAAATACACCTGCATGGGAGTAACCTCCAGAATGACCTCTCAACTCTATTTGAAATCTCTTAGCCATTAGAACTTCATTCTGTTTTATTTATTTTCCCCCATTTGGTCTAATCCCACCTTATCAGGAGTCCAATCCCTAGTAGTTGTCAAGTCCTGCATTGCCAGAAAAAATCTCTGGCAGTCAAGTATGAAGTTGCCAGGGAAAACTATCCCTGGAATCCTGTCCTATGTAGAGGGAAAGGTAATGAGAGTATGGCTTAGAGAGGCAGCCACATTTGAGTAACCAAGAGGTTCTCCAGAGGTGACTCTTAGGAACTAGTTATAGTTAGGTTTAGCTTCATCATTATAGAAAAAAATTTCATGAATGCAAGCCTCTAGAGTGAGGCCTCATCTTTCTGGCATGTTTCATTTTCACAGGTATACTTTGCAGAGTTCTAACATTTCAGTAAATTGGGAACTCCTATTGTTTAAGAAAATAGTAGAATTACCACATCTCCCCCTCTCCTTTAAGGGACTTTCAAAACACCTTTCTATCTTATGCCCAAAACACTTTGAAATGCATCAAGGTATTACAACAATTCTGTGCAGAATATCACAATCTCATTCACATTTTAGGGTCCATGTTAGTTATGCTGTTTAAATAAGTTGACGGGTCAGGCTAAATTAGTTAGTGCTCCAATGAAATTTAAAGAATATTCTTGACAAAATAAATCTTTCTGGTCTCCATTGTACCTAAAATTTTTAAATATTGATAATATTACATTTATCCTTGTATCCTGATTCTCTTTAGT
>JAQZBX010061539.1:0-17082 GCA_029593785.1 Cabassous unicinctus
ATGTATTATTACCTATCTGAATGCATCATAGTTTACAAGATGGAATTTCTCAACAGTTTCTTTCAATGTGTGAAGATGTTCTATTTTATCTGGGATTTTTGCTGTTTCCAATAACTCTGGATGAAAAGGACACAGAATTAAAGGATCTCACAGATCTTCAAAGAAACAAGAGCTCTAGCTACATCATTTCCTGTTACTTCCATTGATATTAGATTGATATTATAATCTTGATCTAACAGCTTTTGAATGTTGTCTTGTTCAGTTTTATTACCACTAAAATGATAGAGTCCTTCAGTACATAATCCTGTATCTTCAATAAATTCCACACATTCTTCAACAAATATTGGTATGGGCTTCTCAGCTATAACTGGATCCTGGAGGGGCATCCCAAAGTAATTATGTTCCAAATTTCTACGTGTTGATGGATTGAACTTCTTGGTTTTCTTTTTTTACATTTTATTGTCTTTTACTTTATGGATTTTCTTCATTTCCTTATCATCTAACTTCTGATTTGAAATGATTGCAGGATTATCAATACAACCTTTTCAAATTTCAACTGGAGAAAGAAATGGATCTTCTTCACTTCCACAGTGTCTTCCTTTTCTTTTTGTTTTATAAGTAGTGAAAGCCTCATCAACACTTGCATCAGAATGTGTTCGCTTATAGTATGACTTGGTTTTACTAAACAAGGTTTTATACTTATATTTGTATTTTGAAGGCCACCATTTCCCATGAACTCTTGAGGGTCTATCAGAAAATACATTTTCTTCATTTCCTCGGGTGTTATTTACAAATGAGTTTCAGGTTCTGATAATGTGATTCTATCATCTGGGACAACAAAATTTATCAGAATATTCCTTCTGCTTTAAAAGTTGCATCAATAGGTTCTGCAGTTATCAGAAGGATCTGTATCTTCTGGATGTGCCAAAGGCACCCTAGAAATCTGTTTCCTTAGAGTTTTACCAATACCAGCTTCAATTGTCTTTAAAAGGTTTGGATTTAGTTTCTTCACATTTGTTTAAGTTACAACTGGTTTAGGTTTAATAAGTGGAGGGACTTTATGGTTGTGTTTATGGTCATGACAGTTTGGGTTGCCATGAATAGGATATTCATTTCCTTCCAAATCTAGCCTGAATGTGGGACTGTCACTCAGTGTTGGAAGTAACTGTACATCATCCCCAATTGGACTATAAAGAGGTGGTGCTTCTGTGTCATCATCTGAATCAGGGTAGTTATTATAGGGAAAACAGTCTTTGGGAAATAGTAGAAAAATATCTTCACTCTGATGTCTTGATTCCCTTGTATTATCAGATAAATGGCAGTTTTCTATCATATTTTTTTTTCTCAGGCAAACTTTATCTGTATTTGTACTATCATGATACACCCCTAACAGCCATGATCCAACTGCAAAAGACTACTTGCAAGTAACTGTTCTACTTAAATGTCTGCGCAATTTTGGCCACTAAGACATGTTACTCTAGTAGGGTGATAAACCCTAGTCACTCTCAGGTGCAAGTTTCTGTAACGCTTAATATCTAGATTCTTCACTCAGAAACATGAGTTTCACTCATTTTATCTGAAGTAAGTGCTGCATTAAGATCTAAATCATAAAAAATTCAGAATGCTCAAAAACCATTTCCTGAAACTATTCTTTTGCTTTTTCAACTATTTCTTACTGATGCCTAGCATACACCTCTTTGCTTTTAGCCTCAGTCATAAATTTGAAGGCTTCATCCTTCATAACAAAGCACATAACTTCCACCCAGGCCTGCCCAGGTGAAGTGAACTGAATTTTTTCAAAAGTCTTTTTGAATTTTTCCTTTATTTTTTCCCTCCTCTTCTTTGATATTAAATGTTGTACATGGTTCTAAGAGACTTTCTCAGCTTCTAAATTGCTGAGGTCAAATGGAATCTATCATTAACTTTGTTTATGTAGTCAGTTTGATCCCAAGGTGTTTTCTCTCCCACCACAAAACAACTGGAAATCTGCTCTATTTTCCATTAACTTTAACGCTTCTGACCAATTCAAATGTTCAATTTGTTTTAGATTTGGCAAAAGAATATTAAATGCTCTTGGTAAAGTATTTATATATTCTTCTCTCCTTTTCCTTATATATTCCTGTTTAAGTTGCTCTATATGTTTGGAGAATGTATTTCTGGCCTTTCTTGTTACCTCTAAATTGATGTATTCTTCATAACCAGGAAGATTTTTTAATTTATTGCTAACAGTTTTCCAAGTTGCATGATAATCTCTTAGAGTCTACACAAGTTTTTCAAACTTATCTGTTGTTGTGAAAACAAATTGTCTCTGTGTTTTATAAGCATCCAGATAGGGAATGGTTTTAGGCTTGCCATGAGTTTTATCCAACATTTGTGACAGTGCAGTGAAAATATTTCAAAGTTGAAATTAAATCAAACTGATATTTCTACTACAAGAAGTTTCTTTTTCTTTGAAGCAAATACTTGAACTTCTCTAAGCTAATGATCCACACATTCATCACATTTAGTTGCTGTTATTATTTCAGGTTTTAAAAAATCATTTTGATAGATGGACAGAAAAGTTATTCACAAATTTAAGTTGACCATCAAACTTCCTATTGCATCCTTGACTTACATCAATGCACAATAAAAATCCATCTACATTGAGCTTCCCTTCAGGCATTTGCTTCAGTTCAAAGTCTTGCTCCAAGCCTAGTTATCAGTACAAATGTACATTAGTATTTCTGCTGACTGCAGTTTAGAGGCAGCTGCACATTTTATACATGGTTGCAAATTTGCACTCTGATGAGGCAAGAAAGTCTGGTCATCAATGAACTCTGTCTATTCAATGACATGAATTTTGCATTCTACTCCATTTCCCCCATTTTGTGATATTGACATAACCCCAGTATAAAAAGTGATCAGTTTACTACTTATCCTACAAAGGCTATGGTGCTAAGCACAGAAGTATGCTCTGGAAAATATTCATCTGATTTTTAGTGTACAAATCTATTGCACAAACAAGATTTTCCAACTCCACAGTTACCGTTGTGTTTTTCAGTCAGAGTCCAACTACACTGATAGTATAGGATGGGTGTTGATGAGGCTCTTTGTCTTTTGCTATCATAACTCTTTTTCTCATATCTCTACATTCATAACCAGATATAATTATCATTCTGAAAATAAAATCATTTCAAAACACATCTCAAATTTCAGAACTGCATTTAGTTCTTTGTATTTCCCTCATTTCAGTGCAGAAAGGTCTTCAAGATCATATGGATCCTCTTCTTAACATGGTCTGTCTCCTCCATCTCTTCCTCAAGGGCAGTGGTCCTGACTGTGACAGAGGCAGTATCATTCCTGGGGAGTCCTACCACCACTCCTGCTTCCTCCGCCACTCTCTGCTCCTTTTTCTTCCCTGTGAGCTCACCCAGTGGCGCATCCCTTCAGCAGCCTCACCCAGAAACCAACACAAGACCCCAAACCCCAAATCCTGTGGCTCTCGCAACCTGATAACCCACCCTCTCTCTTTGCCAATAGTGATCGCCCCATCCTTCCCCTGTTCCCGTAAACCTGCCTGGCCAAGGGCTCAGTAGTGGTGGCCACTTGGGCTTCCTGGATTTGACTGATCTCTCTGTATCTTTAACTTTAAAGTAAGTCTTTTACAGAAGCATATAGTTAGGTCATGCTTTTTGATACATTCTGCCAATCTCTGCCTCTTGACTGGAGAGTTTAGGACATTTACATTTAAAGTCATTACTGGTAGTACCAAACTTTCTTATGCCATTTTGCTATTTAACCTTTGGAAGTCTTACAATATCATTTTTGTTCCTCACTTCTATTAAAGCCTACTTTTAAATTTATTTGCTTTCCTGTCTAGTACCATATTGAGTGATTTCTCATTTCTATCTGGATATATATCATCTGTTTTCCTTATGATTACCATAGGGTTACAATTTAACATCCTAAATATGTAACAATTGTATGTTTTGAAACAAACTTAACTTTAATAGCACCCACATATACATGTTTATATACATACACATATACATGTTTATATACATACAGAAGGGTTTCTGTCCCTCCACCATCTTTTTTTTTGTACTTGATACCGCTTACATCATTTACATTGTATGTCCAAAAACACAGATTTATCTTGGCTTTTTATTCAATTGCATTTTAGCACCTTTAGGAACTACAAATTGGAGTTACATAGGAAACAATACAATACAATAAAATTACCCAAATGATTACATTTACTGCAGAACTTTATTTTTTATGCTACTTTGAACCATTGTTTAGTGTCCTTTTGTTTCAGTCTGAAGTATTCCCTTTAGCATTCCTTGTAAGTCAATCTAATGATGAAATGAAATTAATAATACAAAAGCATTAGAAAGAATTAACAAAACCAAAAGCTGCTTCTTTGAGAAGATTAATAAAATTGAAAAACCCTTAGCTGGACTAACAAAGAAAAAAGGAGAAGGTTCCTTGATAAGTTCCCAGGAGACCTTGGCTGTCTGAAGTAGAGCTGGAAATTCTCTCTTTGAATGCTGAAATTACTTCCCCTTTGAAGGTCTTCAACTGATTGGATAAAAATGTCACTCATTGCTGATAGCAGTCTCCTTGGTTGATTGTAGATGTAAACAACCATCTGTGCAATCAAGTCACTGCTGATTAAAGTCCATGAAATGTCCTTGTATTACAATTAGCCCAGTGCTTGCTTGACCAAACAACTGGTCACAATTAACTGGCCAAGTTGACACATTAGCTTAATCATCCCAGTCTACCCCTTGTCAACATGGCAGCTATGCACAGTTAAACCATATTTAGTTTCTAAATAAAAATTATAACACACATACACACATATATATATTTCCACCTTACAATATTTAACTGTCTTACGTACAAATGGAAATGCACTAATTCCCTTTAGAATATAATGTGAGTCCTTGGGTAACATTCACTCTTAAACTTGACATTTTTAAATACTACAACAGGAAATTAATAAAATTTATGTCATATAAGTTAGAAAAGTTACGGAAGAAAACAAAGATATTAGTTTATGTACATATACAATTATACTCATAACAAAAAAAGAAAGAAATATTCATGACCATTACAGCCCTCATTTCTGTAAGTGATCATGTGTTAGAAGTTAGAGTTTATCACTACCTTCTCCCACTAACCATTCCATATTCCCTTTACCCTCAGCAAGCACCTCAGATGGCCATGGTTCTTTGCATGGTTAGGTGACCCAAACTTTTATTCCTGAAGATTTTGGGCCATTAATAGTCTTGCTTGGATTGGGTTGTTGCAATTTTCCATTGACCTAAATCACAGGATATTGTAATAGTAAGACACATCCTAGAGGATCTCCTGTATTCCAGGCAAATTCTTCTTTACTTCCATTATGTAGGTATAGCCCCATGTACTTTGAGAGGAGCATCAGTCACCCCAGTCAGTACAGTAATTCCTTTCTTTGCCTGTTGATTCAGAAGCACAAGCAGCCCAAAGTCAGGTGGCAGTCTTAACTTCCAGTTCAATGGAATCATTGTTGTGTTCCCTGGTGGAAGCACTCCTCCTTTTCAAACTAAATCCTGTAGACCAGTGGAGCTTCAGGTTGCAGGGACAGGATGTAAAACTTTCCTAGTAGATCACTAGGGGAAATAGTGAGTGGTGCCACACAAATTTCCACCTCTTGATTCTTGGAGCAATTAATCCTAACTGTTAGAAACAGCACCATAGAGTGGATGCTGATTTAGAGCATATACAGCCTCCTGGAGAAAATTGCCCCAGCCCTGCAAGGTATTGCCACCTAGTTGGTGCCAGAATTGAGTCTTCAAAAGGCTATTCCACTGTTCTGTCAGTCCAGCTGCTTCAGGATAGAGGGGAACATGTTAAGACCAGTGAATTACATTAGCATGTTCCCATTCCCACTTATCATTTACTGTGAAGCGTGTTCCTTGATCAGAAGAATTGCTGTGTGGAATGCTATGTTGGTGGATAAGACATTTGGTAAGTCCATGAATGGTAGTTTTGGGAGAAACATTGCATGCAGGGAAGACAAACCCATATGCAGAGTATGTGTCTTTTCCAATTAGAAAAAATCACTGTCCATACCGTGATGGAAGTTGTCCAATGTAATCAACCTGCCACCAGGTAGCAGGCTGATTATCTTGGGAATTGTTCCATATCAGAGGCTGAATATGGGTCTCTACTTCTGGCAGATTGGGTACTCAGTAGTGGCTGTACCCAAGTCAGCCTTAGTTAGGGAAGTCCATGTTGTTGAGCCCATGCATAACTTCCATCCCTACCAAAATGATCACTTTGTTCATAAGCCGATTGGGCAATGGCAAGAGTGGCTGAGGAAAGAAGCTGAGCACTAGCCACAGAGCAGATATACTTATTAACTTGATTACTAACATCTTTCCCTTCTGAAGTCACCCCCTGGTGAGTGTTCTCATGGCACACAAATATTTTCATAATTTTTGTCCACTCAGTAAGGTCTATCCAATAGTTCTTCCCCAGACCTCTTTGTCACCAATTTTCCAATCATGTTCCTTTCAAGTTCTTGCCCATCCAGCCAAACCATTGGCAACAGCCCATGAATCAGTATACAAACACATCTCTGGCCATTTCTTTTATATACCACTTCCACTTTATTCTGGAGTGCTACTTCACATGCCTAACTTTATGGCTTGGTGGTTCAGACAATATCCAGCTAATGATCGGCAACTCAGGTCTCATGGTAAATTGGTGGCCCAGGGTTAAGGATTCTGTCTCTCCTATGGCCCAGTAGCAGGTCAAAAGCTGTTTCTCAAAAAGAGAATTGTTACCTGTAGAGGATGGTAGGGCTCTGATCCAATATCCTAAGGGTCTGCATTGTGATTCTCCTATAGTTGACTGACAAAGACTCCAGACAGCATCTCTGTTTGCCATTGACACTTCCAGCATCTTTGGATCTGCCTGATAATAAGGCCCAAGTGGCAGTGCAGGTTGCACAGCAGCCTGGACATGTCACAGAGTCTTCTCTTGGTTTAGTTTCCACTCAAAGCTAGGAGCTTTTCTGGTCACTCAGTAAATAGGCCAGAGTAGTACATCCAAATGAGGAATGTGTTTTCTCCAAAATCTGAAGAGACAAACTAATCATTGTGCCTCTTTTTTGGTTTTAGGAGGTGCCAGTTGCAACAGCTTATCCTTCACTTTAGAAGGGATGTCTTGACATGCCCTATACCACTGAACACTTATAAATTTCACTGTGGTGGAAGGCCCCTAAATTTTTGTTTGATTTATCTCCCATCTTCTCTCACATAAATGCCTTACCAATAAGTCTAGAGTCACTTCTACTTCTTGCTCACTTGGTCCAATCAACATGATGTCATCAATATAATGTGATGTCTTTTGGGACAGAGAGATGATCAAGATTCTTGCAGACAATATTATGACATAGGGCTTGCAAGTTTATACCCTTGAGGAAGGAGAGTGAAGGTATATTGCTGGCTTTGCTAGCTGAAAACAAACTGTTTCTGGTGGCCCTTACTAATGGCAATTGAGAAAAAATCATTTGCCAGAACAATAGCTGCATACCAGGTACCAGGGGATGTGTTGATTAGCTCAAGAAATGATACCACATCTGGGACAGCAACTACAATTGGAGTCACCACCTCATTGAGTTTATGATAATCTTCTGTCATCCTCCAAGATCCATCTGTTTTCTGCACAAGCCAAATAGGAAAGTTGAATGGGGATGTGGTGGTAATCACCATCCCTGCATCCTTCAAATCTTGATTGTGGTACTGATCTCTGCAATTCCTCCAGGAATCTGATGTTGTTTTTGATTTATTGTTTTGGTAGGTAGGGGCAGGTCTAGTGTCTTCCACTTGGCCTTATCTACCAAAGCAGCCCTGACTCCACAAGTCAGGAATCCAATATGGGGATTCTGTCTGTTACTGAATATGTCTGTTCTAATTATGCATTCTGTAACTGGAGAAATAACCACCAAATTTGTCAGGCAAACCAATGGTCCCACTGTGAGATGAACCTGAACTAAAACTACATAAATCACCTGACCTCCACAAGCCCCTACTCTGACGTGACCACAGTAACATTTTGGGTATCCTGGAATTAATGTCACTTTTGAGCTAACGTCTAATAATTCCTGAAATGTCTGATCATTTCCTTTCCCCCAGCGCACAATTAACCTGGTAAAAGGTTGCAGGTCTCTGGGGAAAGCTGGGAGTAAGATTACCAGTATAAAGTTTTGGCAGTGTAACAGGATTCTTCCCTAAGGGGACCTGGACTTCCCCTCATTCAAGGGACTCTGGGTCTCTAAACTGTCTCAATTCATGGGAATTGACGAAGGGGCCATGATTCTTTTTGTCTGTAATTCAAGTTAGAGTTTTATTGACTCAACCTAGAACATTTCTGCTTAAACAGATCAAGTAGGAATTTAGCTGGCTGCCCATCTATTTCAATTATAGTACCCTGTGATCTGTTAGCAAATGCCATAGCGCTATAATTCATGACTCAGACTCTTTTGATTGCTCCTTTGAATCTGCCTTTCTTTGCAGTAGCCACATCCACCGTGTTTTCAGTGATCAACTGCTGCTACTTGGCTTCTACCATCCTGTGATCCAATCATCCCCGTAGTGTTTAAGGATTCTAGTTCCATGACAGCAGTTTCCACAGTAATATCTGGACTACAAAAAGCAACCACAGAGCTCTTCTGGGAAGATAAAGTTAGTTTTACAAATTTATTCCTCACAGTCCTGGTTAAAGGTATATCCTCCTGGACATTCCTGGGGTGGGTGGACGGGTCTTAAATGGTGAATCCATTCTAGCATTCCAATCTCTCTAAGGCTTTGCATCCCTCTTCTAAAGTATCCCCCGTATATAGGCCATCTTGACCTCAGACATTCTTGGCCATCTTTTGGTCCATGTCTCAGCCAGCCACCCAGAAAAAATTGCTAGAATCCCTTCTAGTGCCTTGAGCTACAGCATTGCATCCAGAATCTCCACTTAGTGGAACCATATCAATAAATTCAACATGATCCAAATTTTATATTCCTTCCACCATTATTGCATACCCTTAATATCCATTCCCATACATGTTTCCCTGAATTCTGTCTATATAAATTGGAAAAATCATGCAGTTCTTTTAGAGTATAGCCTACTTCCTCATGGGTCACACTTTGTACTTCACCTTTGGGGGCTTGTTGTGATTTTAGTCTAGTTTATGAGTCTCAAAGAGAAGTGTGGTGGTGGGGGGTTATAAGGAGAGGAATTAGAAATGTCTTGCAAGCTACTGACCTCAGGGTATTCTTTTACATTTTCATCTGGTGAGACAGGATTTTTCTCTTCAGGTAGGGATTGGAAGGCAGTCTCCTCAGAGTAGGGTTGTGTTTGGGCAGTGCAGGCTGAAGTTTGCTGGTACCAGCTTCAGGGCTGGGAAGAGGTCCAGACACCCTGAGGCAAGCTGGAGGCTGAGTGATACAAGCTTGACATTGTGTGGTCTACACAGGGCAGACCATAGGATTTTCTGGCAATATCTAGGCAAAATTTAGGGTTTTAATGTCCCCACTAATATCATCTACCCATATGTCTCCATCCCAATCTTCAAGGTTCCACTCTTTTCCAATCAATGCTTTCACTTTAACAGCAGATACTCTGCAAGGTTGACATTTTAGGTTCCATTGTAACTCTGCTACTCATACAATGAGAATATTAGTCTGTTTTTCAGAGCTCTCAAGTCTGTGGCTGCAGGAAACAAGATTTTCCTTCAGCACACATATAGAAATTTTCACATCATTCACATCATATGTTTCAAATTTGAAGCCTTTAGCCCTTCCCTTTCTTTTGTAACTATCCAGAGATTTATGAACTGTCAGCCAAAATCACTGCACTTTTTAACTCCACAAAACTCTGTTAAGATTTTGAAAACACTCTCATCCAGATCCTTGCCTCTTATAAGCATGGAAGTAGTTAAATCCAGTTGTGATATTTTGCATATCTCCATTACCAAACCCTGCCATGGACTGTCAGTGGACTCTTGATTATTGGAAAGAGAGATATTAGTGCCCTTGAGTCCAATTAGAGTAGAGAGCCAATTGCAAAGCTCCCAGAAGCACTTCAGAAATCCTATTTTTAAGATTCTCCTTCTCAAGAACCACTTCCCGTACCAAACTGTATTACTCAGGATTCTCTAGTGAAACAGAACCCACAGGAGGTATCTGCAAATAGTATGAAATTTTATAAATTTATCTCACAAAACTATGGGAATGCAAAAGTCCAAATTCCTCAGGGCAGGCTGCAAACCAGGGGCTCCAGTGAAGGGCCTTGATGAGTTCCCAGGGGTTGTTGCTGTCTGAAGTAGAACTGGGAATTCTCTTTTTGAATGCTGAAATCAATTCCCCTTTAATCTTCAACTAATTGGATAAGAGTTCACTCATTCCTGGTTGATTGTAGATGTAATCAGCCATCTATGCAATCAAGTCACTGTTGATTAAAGTCCATGAAAATGTCCTTGTATTACAATTATCCCTATGCTTGCCTGACCAAACAACTGGTCACCATTATCTGGCCAAGTTGACACATTATCCTAACCATTACACCAAGTACCCATGAACAGATGAATGGATAAACAAAATGTGCCATATACATACAATAGAATATTTCTCAGGTGTAAGAAGGAATAAAGTTTTGACACATGTAACAACATGGATGAACATCAAAAACCTTATGTTGAGTAAGCCAGTCACTAAGGGACACTTATTGCATGATCTCACTGATATTACCTAAGCATATTGAACAGACTCATAGAGATAGAGTCTGGAAGATAAATTACCAAGAGTGAGAAGGGGAGTAGACAGTGGTGAGCCAATGCTCAATCTGGACAGAGCCTCTTTTGAGGTGGAAGAAGTTGATTTGGCAATGGATAAGGGTGATGGTGAGACAAGGATGTGAGTGGGGTTGATGGTGTTGGAGTGTAGTGTGAGGGTGAATGGTATATGAATGTGTTCATCTTGTCATTGGATGATTTCTCAGTGTGTGAAGATCCACACAATAAACAAAAAAGTACTAAACTAGCATCCTGGGATGTACTGGTACATTCTCAAATAGAAGGACAAGTATATCTTGAGTACATATTCAGTGCCTAATAAAAGAAAAGAGACCAATATGTTATACCCTCAATATTAATGTGTGTAACTATGAGCCTTATTCTTGTAAAATTGAAACTTAGCCAATAATAATTATTGCCTAAAGTTGCCTCCTGGAAACCTACTTGTTACTCAAATATGGCCTCTCTATAAGTCAAACTTAGGAAATAAATGCACTACCTTCCTCCCCATCATAGGACATGACTCCCAGGGCTGAGCCTCCATGGTAACAAGGAAATTATATTAAGTACCTACCAGAAATGCATTTAGAAAAAGACCTTGACCAAAAGGGGGAAACATCAAATACAAAAGAGATTTCATGGCAAAGGGATTTCAAATATGTCAGAAGCTCATTCCATAGGTGACACTTATGCATATTTCAGGTAGATCTAACTGCCACTGTGAACAAAACCTCAAATAGAGGTGCTCCCTGAAGGCTCTAGAACCATCCAGGCACAGTATGCAAGCACACAATCCCTTGAAATCAGGACCCTGTCACTGGGCCTTACCTTGAAATATATGACAAACTATTTCCCCAATGTAACAGAGTTTGAGTCATTTATAATTTCTTACACATGATTCTTCTACCCCTTTTATTTGAGACTATAATTAGCACTATACTCATTAAATATACATCTCAGAGACTTAATCTTCAGTCAGTTCATATTCAGGTTGAGCCTTGAATTTCAGAAGAGTTGCGACTAACACCTACTTTCCAGTCCATCAGACTCACAATCCCCAAAAAACAGAGATTATCTACATTTGCAAAGAAAAACAGTTCCTTTTATTTGCCCCAAAAGACCTAAGCTGTCTCTCAATCTGAATCAGAGCAAGCAAAAATCCTCAAGATTGAGTAATGAAAAAATATTAAGGGAGAATGCCACCATGGACAAAGTAAACTTATTAATATTGTAGTAATGGAAGAAAATGTAACACTGTTATAAAGATGGTGGTTACCAGTGATTCTGAGGGATGGGGAAGGGAATAATAGGTAGAACATAGGGCATTTTTAGGTTATTGGAATTAAGTGTACAACACAATGTAAACTATAGACCTTGTTAGCAGCGATGCTTCAATATTTATTCATCAATTGTATAAATGTACCACACAATTGGAAGATGTTATTAATAGGAGAAGATGTGGGAAGGGCAGTGGATGGTATTTATAGGAATTCCTTTTACTTCAATGTGACTTTTCTGTAATCTAAAGCCTCTTTAAAAATAATGTTCTTTATATTTAAAAAAAACAAAACAAAACAGCTGTTTCTTTGTAAAGAGTGAGTTGTAGAACTCCCTACACTGCCATCTTCCCCAAAGTCCCCTCTGATTTTCATTAGTGAAAGAAAGTATGCTATTTAGCTTCACTGAATTTATTAAAATATGATAAGTTATTAAACATTTCAAGTAGCTCATATGTTAAGACTTGGGTAGTGATAATTAAGTTTGTCCTTGTCTCAAATTTGTGTTTATTTGTTTTTGTTTTGGCTTTTGCTTTATTTTTCTATCAATAATTTTAAAATCATTCACCTTTACTTTATTTTCACCAGAACATTAAAAAAACATGATGATACTGGAAATACATGAAATCTCCTTAAAGAAGTAATTTAGAAGTCCCCTTGTCTAGGGCCTTTGACTTGATATTAAAAAAAAACTTGCTCTAAATATTGATGAATTAAAATAAATCTCCCATATTTGGAGAAAGAATTGATGAAAAAATGTTTAACAGTTTAATGCTTGTAAAAGACCAGAGCTCCTATTTATAGCCAGGATATTTATCTTAAGAAATTTATTTCCAGGAATTGGTTTATGTGATTGTAGTGCTTGGCAAGTATGAAATCTTTCGGGCAGACCAACAAATTATAAACTTTCAGTTAGGGGCTGATGTTGCAGTTTTGATGAAGAGTTTCACCTTTCTCAGGAAGCCACAGTTCTTGGTCTTAAGGCCTTTAAACTGATTAGATGAGACACACCTCAAGGTAATATCCTTTAGGTCAACCAATTGTAGATGTTAATTACATCTATAAAATACATTGACAACCACAACTAGAGGAGAGATTGATTAGATGACTGAATACTCTAGCCTAGCCAGGTTGACAAAAAAGCTAATCAAGGTAGTCTACCCCTTATCACTTGTCACCCATACACATTTAGTTAAACCAACTAGGTCTCCCAAAAAAGACAATAACAAAGTAATTCTTCTACCTACCAAGAAGAAATGGCTTTGTGTATAACAGAAGATGTGCTGTTTCCCCAGAAAAGAATGCAGTCTTTGTGTGATGCTCACACTTCCCTTTGATAACTTGTAACATAAATACTAGCCTGTAAAATTAATATAATTTATATCATATGATAATGGGATAAGAGAAAGAAGAAAACAAATATATTTGTCATGTGTATGTGTGCATATGTGCAAAAACACTCATTAAAAAAAAAGAATACTCATAACAGTTGCAATCCACACATCTTCAACTTGCTGTGTGGTCATAGCTAATATTCATAGATAATTTCCTTCACTAGCCATTCCATATTCCCATTTTACTAAAAAAGCATGCCAACTTGCCACGATTCTTTGTCTGCTGGGTTACTCAATGATTCATTCATGACAAGTCTAGGACATTAGTAGTCCTGCTTGAAATGGAATGTTGTTATTTGGTTGTCTTAGATGCCTTGTATTCTATGCGTACTTCTACTTCCTCCACTGAGCAGTGGCAGCCAAAATCCCCCCTCCCCAACTTTTTTTTTTTTTTTTTTTTTGAGGTACCCAGGGAACTTGACCCAGGACCTTGTATATGGGAATATGGCACTCAGCCACTGAGCTACATCAGCTCTCCTGAGTTGGTTTCTTTGTTTGTTTTGCTTGTTGTCTTTCTTTTGATTTTAAGAGGAACCGGGAACTGAACCCAGGACCTCCCATGTGGGAAGCAGTTGCTCAAGTACTAGAGCCACATCCACTACCCCAAGATTACCCTTTTTTTCTCATGATTCAGAAGTATGAGGAAACCAGAGTGGCTGGGTGGCAGTCTTTACTTCAAGTTTGATGGAATCATTGTTGTATCTCCTGGTGGAAGCATTGGTCCCTTTGGAACTGACACCTCTAGACCTTCAGAGCATAAGGTTGTGGAGACAGAAAGAAAATTTACTAGGGGCAATAGTGACTGGTCTCACTCATACTTCAATCCATTATTCCTGGACCATGAATCCTAGCTACTGGAGAAAAAGCACAATATGTTGGACATTGATTTAGAGCACACACAGCCTTGTGGAGAACATTGTCTTATTCCTGCAAGGTATCGGCACCTAGTTGACACTGTAACTGAGTCTTTGGAGGCCATTTCCCCATTCTATCAAGCCATTTGCTTTAGGATAACGAGAAATCTAGTAAGACCAGTGCATTCCATGAATCATGTTTTGCACTTCACTTGTTCTGAAGTGAGTTCCTTGACCAGATGCAATACTGTGTGAAATACCATAATGATGGGCAAGACATTCTGTATGCCCATGGATGGTAGTTTTTATAGAAGCATTGCATGCAGGGAAGGAAATCCATACTGTGGAGATCCAGAGCTCAGGTTCCCCTTAAGCCCACATATGTAGCCACCTATGTGACCCAGACATAAGTTAAAGGTTAACAAACTTCCCCAGAGGGGAAAGAATGTTTAGAGGGTATCATAAACAATAATCTCTTCATAGTGAAAAGATTTCTGCCTACATAGTGATAACATTACCGGACCCTTTATGTGCACCTGGTAGCTTACTAACCACCACAGAGAATGGTACCATATCAAGAACTCAGTTTTGATCACTGCTGCTGGCAGATTCGGCACTCAGCAGTAACTATAATCAGATAAGTCTTGGTAAGTAGAAGACCACATTGTTGAGTTCAGGTAAAACTGCCAACTGGCTACCATAGCCACTTTGTTCATGAGTCTATTTTGTAATGACAGGAGAGGCTTAGGAAAGAGGCTGACCAGTATCCACAGAATGTGACATCATTTACTCTTGATTATTAAAATCCTCCTCACTGCACTCACCTTTTGGTGAGCATGCTCATGTGACACAAATATGTTTATTTTTTTGCCAATTGTTTGGAGTCTATCCACATACCCATTCTCCAGATATCCTAATCACCAATTTTCAATCATGTTTCTTCCAACTCTGATCATCTAGCCAACTATTGGTCCCAGCATTGGAACTGGTATATATTCATACCTCTGGCCACAGCCATTTACATTGTTCAAAGTTCTGCTTACCTGGAGGGTTTCCTTCACTACTGTTATTTAGGGAATTCTCAGAAAGGAACTGACATACTACAGCTGCCCTCTTCTGAATGGAACCTGCATATCATGTAAACCATGTGTAAAACAGGATTGAGCTTCCTGTTCCTCAGACAAATGATCATAAGGAATTCCTCATGAGATTATGGATTCAGGCTGGGAAAGGAAAGAGAAAGTAATACAGCAGGAGTGGGATCTCTGCAACTTACTGCCTTCACAACCTCCTCCAATCCAATCTCATATATATAACACTGCCATTTGAAATCGAGTGCTTCTATGCACTCCTAACTTTATGTCATGGTTCCTAATGGGCAATTCAGGAAACATGGTAATGATGGTTAAGTGTCAGATTCTTCTAAGATCCAGGAGCAAGCACAAGATTATTTTTCATAAGGAGAGTAGTTATCCATAGATGATGTAGGTCTTTGCTCCTAAATCATAAGAGTCTTTGCTGTGATTCATCTATTGCAGCCTGCTAAAATCTCCAAACAGCATCTCTATTGGAAATTGATGCTTGAATCTGCTACACACACTTTGGAATTGCTGGATCATATGTTTCCAGTGGCAGAAGAGCTTACATTGCATCTTAGTCTTGTTGCATACCCTTCACTTATTCTTAACCCCAATAAAAGCAAGCAACTCTTTGTGTCACTTAGTAAACGGACCAGTGTAGCACACCCACATGTGAAAATTTTGCATTCGAAATGCAGAAGCATCCTAGAAATTGTACTACTTTTTAGGCTGTAAGAGGAACAAGATGTAACATCTTTCCTTCTTCTTAGAAGAAAAATCTTGACATATTTCAAACCACTGGACCCCTAGAAATTTTACTGAAGTGTAAGTTCTATGAATTTCTCTTGGATTATTTCTTACCCTCTGAATCTGAAATGACTTAAAAAATAAGTTCAGAGTAGTTACTACTTCTTGCTCACTACATCTAATCATCACAATATCATCAATGTAATAGACCAGTGTGATGTTTTGTGGAAGGTAAGGCAATCAAAGTCCTTGTGAAAAATGTATTACATATGGCTGGAAATATAACATAACCATAATGTAGGATAGAAAAGGTGTATTGCTGACTTTGCCATCTGAAAACAAACAGCTTGCTTCCAGTAGTCTTTACTAACATGTTTCAAGAAAAAAAAAAAAACATTTGCTAGATCAATGGCTGCATACCATGTACTAGGTAATGAGCTATTTTATTCCAGTAATGGAAACATATCTGCATCATAAACAGCAATTGGAGTTACTACCTGGTTTAATTAATGATAATCCACTGTCATTCTACAAGATCAATCTGTTTTCCATATAAGTCAAATAGACATTTTGAATGGGGATGTGGTGAGACTCATCATCCTTGAAACATACAAGTCATTGTTTATGGTACTCATCTTTACTCCCTACAGGAATGCAGTATTGTTTTTAGTTTAGTATTTTCCTAAGTAAAGGCAGTGCTAATGGCTTCCACTTGGCATTTCCTACCATAGTAGTTCTCACTTCACAGATCAGGTTACCAAAAGCTGAGTTTATCTGCCTGTTGTTAAGCATATCTATTGCAATTATGCATTCTGGATAGGGGAAATCTTGACACAGTGAATCCATTGTGAGATGGATCTGAGCTAAAATTCCACTGATCACCTGACTTCCATGAGAGCCTACTCTGATTGGTGG
>JAQZBX010061540.1:0-17081 GCA_029593785.1 Cabassous unicinctus
AAAAACACAGGCAAAACAAATGAAAAAAATCAACTCAGGGAAGCTGATGTAGCTCAGTGGTTGAGCGCCAGCTTCCCACATACGAGGTACCAGGGGGTACCTAAAAAAATAAATAAATAAATAAAAACTCTAGAGGTTAAATAACCTGCAATCCTCAAAGATAAATAGAAAGGAAAAAAACAAAGTGATGGAGGAAGAGCATTTTGATCATGAGACTTAAAGAACATATTGAGTTTATTAAAAATTAGTAAGACAAGAGTAGGAATGCATCCTTGGGAAAGGCAAGTGAGTGATTACTTTAAAAGTCAGGATAATGGTTAATTTGGGGGGAAAGGAGGCGGGTGTGATTGGGATGAGGCACGTGGAGGAGTTATAGGTGGTCTGACAAGAATAAATTTCTTAAACCAGGTGGTGATTACTGAGGTGTTTGCTTTTTAACAATTCATTAAACTATACATTAATTTTATATGGTTTTCTGTATCTGTGTTTTCTTTTTATAATTTAAAAAGAATTTCAAAAATTCAACCCAGTTATTTATAACTTCATGATTAACTATACATCAGTAAGTGTATATGGATAAAGAAAAACATTTAAGGTATTTTAATTACTCACTTAATAAATGCAAAATAATTAGCCATTTGGCAAAAGCACTAACACATTAGGGTGCAACTAGAGATGTCCTTTTATTTTTTTAATTCTCTCTCTTTTTGTAATTAGAGGATTTTATGGATTTACAGAAAAAGCATGCATGAAATACAGGGTTCCCATATAACACTCTATTATTTATTAACACCTTGCATTAGTGTGGAACTTTTTTTACAATTGATGAAAGCACATTTTTATAATTGTACTATGCACTATAGTCCAAGGTTTACATTAGGGTTCACTGTGTGTTGTATACACCCAAGTATTTTTTTTAATTTTTATTCTAGTAACATATACAACCTAAATTTCCTCTTTTAACCACATTGAAATATATAATTCAGTGATTTTAATTATGTTCATGAAGTTGTACTAACATTACCACCATCCATTACCAAAACTTTACCATCATTCCAAATAGAAACTCTGTACAATTTAAGCATTAACTCTCTATTCCCTACCCCCATCCCATCCCCTGGTAACTTATATTCTAGATCCTGACTCCATGAGTTTGCTTATTCTGCTTATTTCAAATCATTGAAATCATACAATATCTGTCCTTGTGTATCTGGCTTATTTCAGTCAATACGATGTCTTCAAGGTTCATCCATGTTGTCATATGTATCAGAACTTCATTCCTTTTTACAGTTGAATAATATTCCATTGTGCATATATACCACATTTGGTTTATCCATTCATAAGTTGATAGACACTCAGGTTGTTTCCATCTTTTGGCAATTTTGCAAATATGTAAATGCCCGCTATGAACGTTGGTGCATGAGTATCTGTTCAAGTCCCTGGTTTCAATTTTTAGGGTTTATACCTAGAAGTGGAATTGCTGTTTCATATAGTAATTCTGAATTTAACTATCTAAGAAACTGCCCAAACTGTTTTCCACAGTGGCTGCATGATTTTACATTCCCACCAACAATGAAGGAGCAACACTTGAAATTTTCCTCTTTTTTTTTTCATTTTTTTTAATAGTAGCCATTCCAGCAGGTGTAAAATTGCATCTCATTATGGATTTGATTTTCATTTTCCTAATGATTAATGATGTTGAACATCTTTTCGTGCAGTTTTTGGCCATTTGTATATCTTCTTTGCACTTCTCCCTAAAAATAAACTGACTAACATTCTAGCATGGTGGTAACAAGTTATATGTTAAATTGTACTGTATGGTCTTAATGCTTGTCACTGAGCAACCATGAAAATCTGACTAATAAGACAGGCTCAAACTTGAGAAGTTCATAGATTGACTGGATAAATACTAAAGGTTTAATTAAGGCCACATTCATCAGCCATTAGTTGAAAGAGAATCTACAGCTAGAAAATGTTGATGGGCTTCGAATAAGAAAAGGTGCTCATTTCTCCTATTAACTGAACTTTTCAAAGATCTTTCTCTTTCAATGAAAAGTTAAATTGCAAACCTAAAATGTTGAATGTCAATTTTGAGGTTAATCGGACTACGTTCAATATTCCTAGAAGAATTAGATTGCCTTTCAAATATTTTACACAGTGCTCAAGTTTGCCTCAAATTCCACATTAAACAGTTTTGCTTTTTTTAAATATGAGTTAAGGGTATCTCAAAAATTCTACCATAATGCACCTTGTGGAGCTTCTAGGTTTAGAAAGACACCATGGGGTTAACACATCAGGGTTATACTGAGAAATACACCATAACCCTTAACAAATTTCTTTTTTGACTCAACAGTTCATTGAAATATGAGTATGGGGTTTGCCAGTCATCTTCTCGTTAGTATTATGTGGGATATAATGATTCAGCGTTAATTGTGATATTTTAATACTACAATATCCAAATGCAAGCACTAAATAACTTGAAATAATGACATAGTAGGAAACATTCTCTTTTACCTACCTATAAGAAATATGTAATGGAAGTCTTGAGTGTATTAGCTCTCCTTTTTTAATTTCAGACCATTTGGTTTCTATTGTCTATCCAAAATTTATCACTTTTGAAACAGATATTAAAAACATAATCTGTGAAAATTACTTTGTACAAAAGATTTCAATTTGAAATAATATAATCATTTTCTTGTTTCCGGCTTTATTCAGATTATAAGGCCATAAAACAGCCACTAGCAATATTTGATTAAAAAAGCATTCTGTATTTGTTGTTCACATTTAGTTTGGGATGGGTGGGGAGAAGGAGAAGTTTCTGTGTGAGTGTTTTGAAGGATTTTATGTTTAATGAATAAAACAAAATCTACAGGCTGTTTATTAATCAGAATGTGATAGCTATTCCAACCACCTTAGCCTGAAGTGGTCTTCACATTTTCTACACAGTTATAACATTTATTGGCATTTAATCATGCACCTCCTTACAGTTGTCTTTAGATTACTACTGACAGTTAGTGCAATACTGTTATTTTATTTAATTTAATGTATTTTCTCCAATCACATTGTGTATCCCTTAAGGTCAAGCGTTAGTTCTCCCCTATTACTTATTACTGCCACACTCATAGTATGCATTCAATACATAAGTGATGACTTGTGAAATAAAAGCAGAGAACAGGCTCTATCAGACAATTTTAGGAGAGGTGTCCACATCTCAAAAATAGAATCCTTCCGTGACATTTTTCACCTTCAAATGATTGTTGCACTGCTTTCTGTGTAGAGCTAAATGCTCTGTCTAGGCATCTGTATTAGTTTGCCACAGGCTGCCAATGGCAAAAATACCAGAAATGGGTTAGCTTTTATAAAGGGAGTTTATTTGGAGTAAAAGCTTACAGTTCTTAGGTCATGAAATGTCCAAATCAAGGCATAATTAGAGATGCTTTCTCACCAAAGTCAGCTACTGGTGATCCTGGTGTCCTACCACGTGGTGAAGCAAGATAGTGGGTATGCCAGTCTCTTCATACTTTCTCTGGAGCTCAGCTGTGGATGATCAGGCAGGTCTCTCTGGGCTTCATCTCCTCTCAGGGATTCTCTGTCTTTCTGCAGCTATAGGCGAACCTGGATTTCTCTCTCTCACATGGCAGGGTCAAAATGGCAGAACTCCCTTTTCTGTGTCTCTCTTTCCTCTCTGTGTGTCTCAGTAGATATAAAACACAGCAAGAGGGCAGAGACACAACCTGGGCCACACCTCACAGATGTAGTCCAATCAACAGCCCCAAAGCAATCTAATCAAGTGATCTTATCAAGTCCCTTAACTGAATTTAATGCAACCAAAGGACCTCACGCCTACAGGAATGGATTAGTTCAAAAAATATGATCTTTTATGGGATTAACAAAAAAACTTCAAACTGTCACAGCATCTGACTAAGCTCTAGCCTTATAGCTCCCTGCTGCATTTTCTGGTTTATACTATTTTCAGAATCACTTGATGTTGACTGCTAGGTCGCTCAGGGTAATTGCCCCATCTCAAAGATGATGCTGTTTCACTGGCTGTATAGAATGACATCCATGTTGCTGATGAAGTTTAGCAATGTGATATTGGTTTGAGACCTGGATGCACTACCTTTTAAATCTATAAAAAGGATCTTACTAATCAGGAACAGCGACTGTTTAGCTCTCCTTTGTTGATGGGTTGGATATCTTCCAATGCCAGGTATTGTTCTGATGGACATTAGAAATATCAGCTACAATCTATTAGCTCATTTAATCTTCATTGTAGCCCTATGGGGTAAATATTATAGATAAAATAACTGAGGTAAAGAGATGTCGTCATGATCACATAGTTATAAAGGGATTGAAGCCAGGCAGGCTGATGCCAGAGCACAGGCTCTTAACCATTAAGAAATAATACCCACCCAGAAGAGTCTGCTCCAGGAGACCCTTGGTCAAATTCCCTCTTGGTAGTGATGTCCCTCCTAACAGTCAGCATTAAATTAAGGATTTCCTCCTTTCTTGTGCAAAAGCAATGGAATTGTAAAATCATTGCAGGTTTGTTTTCTTGTTTGTTTAGGGGGTTGCTTATTTTGTTTTGCTGGTTTTTTGCTTTGTTGTTGTTTGGTTTTAAGTTAGTCTCACTGAGTCGTAGGTGCACCTTGCCAAGGAGATAAATTGTACATATTGCAATAAGGAAAGGAAAGATATAAGCCTGCAAAATACCTGTGAGAGGTGTCTCCCTATCCCAAAAGTTTTTTTAATTTATTGTCTAATATAGCTATTTGGAAAAGTCTGCCTATTCACTGAGTTATGAAAGGAAGTCACTGCAGCCAAACCTTTCTGCCACAGGAGGGTTCTGAACACCTCTGCCCTTTCTCACAGTCACCCACTTGTGCGTTCAGAACTTGGCTTGAGGTAGTGCACAAAGCTTTTGAGGTCTGCACTTAAACAAAGAATGCCTTACAAGGTTGGGGAATCCAGGAATAGCTAACATTCAGTGATACTTGGCATATAGTTAATATATGCCAAGCACTGTTTTAAGTTCTTTACACACCAGTGCCACTCAAAGGGCAGTGGTTAGCAGTTTTTCTCTGAAGTACAAAAATTAAGAATAAATATTTAGAAATTTTAATAGCAATTAACAAGGTAATTTTTCTGTTTAACATATTTGTATTTAAAAATTGGACTTGTACTTAATATGTCTCTATTTTATTTTTCTAGTAATTCATTGTATTGTGTTTTACAAAAGTATCCGTTACAGATTGGAAATTTAAAAAAAAAAATTGATCCTTCACTACAGATGATCTTACAACAACTCTATGAAGTACCTATTATTATTAGCCACATTTTCACATGAAGATATTGAGGCATGGTGAGTTTAAGTAAAGTTATACAGTTAGTAGGTGACGACCAGAAATTCAATCCCAAGCATCTGGTATCAAGTCACCTTAAACAACTATGCTAAACTGCCTCTCATAATACCATCTTTGATGGATGTCTGTAAAGAAGTGCAGAAAAATTCAACTCATGGAAAAGATGTCAATAGAGTGGCTTTTTGACTTACCTCTGACCCTTGGTGTCCAGAGAATCCCATCTCATCTCTGTTGTAAAGCAGTGTTGAGGTTTATCCAGCCCAGAGAAGGCTGTCATCCTTGACGTCATCTTTGCCACTTCATTAGAGTTCTCACAAAGCTTCCATTTTCTGGTTTCTTCCCTTGGGCGAGGTCTTAAAGACTTGTGAGCCTCTTTCTGTCCGAGATATTCGAGTCTGAGGTACTAGAACTCAGGCAAGCCACAAGCCAATAATTGAAGATAAAATTTAGTGTGATATAAGTTACTTGCAATTATGGAACAAACATGTATTTATTGAATGCCCACTTATGGGCAAAGATTGTTTAATAAATTACTTAAGATAGAAACTCTTTATAACTTGTATTCTAACTAAATTTTTATGACTCTACATTTTAAATACAGTTTATTTGTATGGTTAAAACTCTTACATTTAAACTGACCTACTTTGATATTAGTTTAGAATTTGGTTCAATTTGTTCTCAGTGAATAAAAATAGATCTGTTGATAGTTAGACTCTTTTATAGGTTCTCTACACATGGCTCTTCTGCCCCTTTTATTTGAATCTATAATTAATACTATATTTGATGAATATTTGCCCCAGAGACTTAAATCTTTGATCTGTCCCTTGCCAGTTGAGCTCTGAATTTCAGCAGTCACAACACCTACTCTCCGTTCATTGGACTGACCCAGAACAACTAACAAGGAGATGACGATGGACAACTCCCATCCCAAGGAACAGAGAGTGTTTGCAACTGCAAGCAAGATAGCTCCATCCATCTGTCCCATGGGATCCAAGCTCCCTCTCAATTAGAAGAAGAGTAGGCATCACCATCCCAAAATCCTCAAGATTGGGGAATGAACAATGGACTAAAGTAAAGTAGAATAAGTCTATTCTACTATAGATTTATTATTATTCTAGCAATGGAAGAACCCTTATCATTGATATAAAGGCAATGGCCACCAGAGATTCTAAGGGATAGGAGAGGGAAGAATAGGTGTAATACGGGGGCATTTTCAGGACATTGGATTTATCCTTCATGACATTGCGGTGACAGATACAGGCCATTGTAGATTTTGTCATAACCTACAAAATTGTGTGGGACAGAGTGTAAAATTTAATGTAAACTATAATCCATAGTTAGTAGTAATGCTTCAATATGTGTTCATCAATTGTAAAAAACCTACCACACCAGTGAGGGATGTTGTTGATGTGAGAAAGTGAGGGAGGGAGAGGGAGTGGGGCATATGGGAATCCCTTATATTTTTATGTAACATTTATGTAATCAAACATTTCTTTAAAAATAAAATAAATAAATAGATCTGTTGAAACTCTCTGGAACGTACACCCTTTGTCTTTTGATTTTGTTGTTCCCTCTAATGGAGTTAGCATTCCTCTACTTATCAGGCAATGAAGTACAGTGGATAGAGATGGAATTTGGAGCCAAAGAATGGGAATTTGAATTCTGATTCTTCTACAAATATTGAGTATCTATTAGGAACAAAGGCAGTGTTCCAAGTACTAGAGATGTAGTGGCAATAGAGATGGGCAAGCTTCATATTCTCATGAAGCTTACATTCTAGTGGGAGGAGATCAGACATGAAACAAGTACACTAATGAATAAGAAGAGAGCAATAGATACTATGAAGGAAACAAAACAGTACTGAGATAGAGAGTGTTTTACATTGTATATCAGGGAAGATCTCTCTAAAAAAGCAATTGTGGAACAGAGACCTAGATGGCATGCAGGAAGTAAATATCTAACAACTGGGGGGAGGAAACTTGTATCATAGTTGGAAGTATCAGAAAGAAATACTTTAAACAACAAAATAGGAATATACTGGCTGGCATGAGTGGAAGTTCAAAGATAGACTTCAGGACTGTCTCAATCCAGGGACTCTGTGATATTCTCAACTTGACCTTAAACTATGTGTCCTGAGCTGGTGGCAAGAGAGCTGACAAAGTCACAGGCTTCACCTGGCAATATTCAGACAAAGAAACTTTCTCTTTATGTTGTTCTATTTTAATAAAACATTTCCCAGAAACATCTAGCAAGCTTTCCCTGTGTGTCACTAGCTTGTATATGGTCACACACACATTCTTGACTCAATCCCTGTGATGGAGGAAATTCCTCACATTGAATGCCTGGGATCTGAGCTCCTGATTCAATCATTGACAAAGAAATGGGACCTCCATGATTGGCTTCTACTAATCAGAATTGCACCTAGAGCAGGAGTCAACCCCACAAACCATGTAGCTGCACTATAACTGGAAAGAGTCCAATATAAGTAACTCATTCAAAGGTCCTGTATCTATTAGGAGAAAGAAAGAAGGCTCAGGATGGTTAGAGTAGCATTAGGGAGGAGGGAGTGATATAAAGTGGGGTCATAGAGGAGACAAAGGTCAACTCTTATAAGTAAGTCCTAATAGGTCATGGTGAGGAGTTTGGATTTTATTTAAAGTATGATGGAAAGCCATCAAGGTGTTTTAAACAGAGGAATGGCATGATCCAGTTGCAATGTGAGAGAATCAGTTGTGTTTGTGTGGTAGGGGCAAAGGACAGTGGTGCAGGATGGAGCAGGGAAACCAGTTAGTGGACCACTACAATAGCACAGGCTTGTGATAATGGTAGCCTGGACCAGATAGTAAAAATGGAGTTAGAAATAGAGAAGAATTGATCACTAACCTATTTGGAGGCAAAGGTGTTTCATCTTTCTAAATTTTAGTTATTGTGTTTTAACCAGAGCATGGCTCAACTACGTATGACAAAGGATTGTTAAAAGTTATAAATGAAAAATATGTAAAACTGTTTTTGAAACTCCATGGTAAATAAATAATAATAAACACACTGTTACTCCTTCAGAGGATCCCTTAAATCTTCTTCTCAGAGCCTTATCATACCAGAGCATCCTCACACTGATTTCTCCTCCCTTTGAACTCCTGATAGTTAGTGCCTGTAAAGACCATTTTCATCTTAAACTTATGACAGTGTAGAATAGTATACAAATGTATAGTACATTACAATTTAAATGTGTTTTCAAATCCATACAGTCACACAAACAAATTATTTGGTAGGTATGTATCTTAAAAGATGATAATTGCAGGAACATATCTAAGTTTCTAGCATAGTGTCTGGCACAAAATAGATGCTTTATAAACATGTGTTTCCTTTCTTTCTTTGGGCTCCAGTTCCTCTCATATATCTTTCCCCCTTTTGTTTGCCCTGAGAACCAACCCCCACTCTAACTCAGTAGGGAAAACAAAGTAGGTATAATCAATAGTTATTGAAATGAATTGTGCACCCATTTAAATGTACAAACTCCAAAATAAGCAATGCTGAAAGGGAAAAATGTAAATGACAAACTTTCAATAAAAACAGTAAAATTGCCTATTGATTTATCACTAATGTAGAATGGTTAATAGATTTTAATAAATTTTCACCTACTGTTTTGGCTCTTTCCTAGAAGCTCCTATAGGAAAATGGAAACAGAGAAAGCACATGCCCTATAGTGAATTTGAACTTAAGGAAGATAGAATAATCCATAGAAAAGATCCAGTTTTTAGGTAATTATTGAATTATGCATTTTCAAAAACAAGTGGCCAGAATAAAGCTCCTGTGCCAAGGAGTGAATCATTCATTCCTTACCGCATCTAAGGTACATGTGGAAGGAGTTTTAGCATCTGACTTTCTCACACACTATGGCTCTGAGACATCAATATTCTAAACATCCCAGATTAAACAGTTCAGACCCTGAATCACTTTAAGCCATGTAAAGCAATAAACTTTTAAGATAAAAGACAAATAAAATGGCAGAGTTCGCTGAAAAGCCATGTGCAGACTGTGTTTATGTTTGATTTGTTGAACAAAGAGTGAAAGCTAAAAGCCCCCTTTGTTACCCTTCTTTGGTAATATTAATACAGTGTTGGTAAGATCATATCCTGCACAGTGTTAAGAAATAAACATTATCAATTTTCCTGACACTGCAGAATGCAGCCTAAACTCAATTTAGGAAAAGTTTCAGGAAAAAAAGCTAACAATCACAAAAGGAATAAAACAAAATCAAAATGTAATACAAACATGCTTTCTTACTTTCCAAATGCAGGCAAGACTGAAGATCCATAATTATATAATATTTAATGCTGAATTTTATTTTCTGAGGTACGTCCACAAGCCATCAGGCCATATCTCAATACCACATAATTAAAATAAATGCTGGTTGCTGTATTTTGCTTGCTTTGCATTTGTGATTTATACATTTAACTGAACACATAGTTAAAGGAATGTGTGCTCAGTAGGAGAAGCAATATCACCCCTGCAGGCCTCACAAATCATCCACAAAAGTGTTGCATGCACTGTCATTTACTTTGAGCAAACGGTTGTTTTTTATATAAACATATTATTTATGACAGCATCAGATGCAATCTGCATACTAATGTAGTTTTAGAATTCACAGAATTACCTACATGGTTTAAGGGGTTTCCTCTCTCTCTCCCATCAACTCCTCTCCCACCCTAATTAGTGCCATCTTCTCTTACATCTCCTTCACACATATTTGTCTACTTATGTCTAAAATAGTTGGAAAAAACAGCCACAGAGAGAGAATTCAAGTTACAAAAAATTTTCTAAACCCTGACAATCCCAGATGATCCTTTATGCAATCACTTTATCCCCACAAACAAAAAAATAAATAACAAAACCATCACCATCCAGATCATTTTAAAAGCCTTCAGAATAGATCTGTATAAAGCAAGCTATTGTAACAGATCTATACAAAGTAGGCTGCCAAAATTCATGGAGAGCAAATTCAAAATAACAATACTCATACACTAAAGAAAACTCAATCCTAAAAGCTAGGATCCAGAGTACATTAAATCAGAACAGCAAGATACTCTGCTATTTTTATTTGCAAGCATATTCATTTGTATGCACATTATGCACAAAATAATCATGTTTTGGTATACATCTGCACCCAAACGTATACAACTCCCTGTATGCTTAAAATATGTTATCTGCCTTAGACTTCTGTTTGAGAAGAACATATATGCTTAATACTGATGTTGGCATTGTCACAACTCAGTGGCTTGGTGCCAGGCTCTGTGTCAATGCCTAGCAACCTCCTTGCATCACAGAGAACACAACAATGAACTGGGCAGTTTTGAGGAGAGCACAATGCAATAAAATCTTACATAAAACAAATGACTTAATAAATGGCAAATATATCTATCTGCTTAATATCTTATACTAAGATAAGATACTAAAGTCCATTAAAGATTTTCATAAGCCCACAAAAAAGCAACATAACTTGCATTCTGATGACTAGAAAGCATTTCATTGAGTGATAGTTACATGGTTTTTATATAAAGTCATCTTTGTGTGTTTTATTCTGTGAAAGTTGTGATTCTACAATATGCTTACACAGTATCATACAAAAATATGCATGAGAAAAGTAAATACTTTTTTGAAGATTAATCAGAATTGGTACCTGTAGCAGCTTGAGATTATTTATGAGTTCCAAAAAGAGAGATTATGTTTGTAAACTGGGCTGTTCCTCTGAGTGTGAAACACTTTGATTGTATGAGATTCAGCTGAGATGTCTTTGATTAAATTATGTTAAGATTAGGGCTTTGATTTGACTATGTCAGTAGAGTGTAACTCAGTTTGAGTCCCCACGCCCTTCACAGGCTATATACATGGACATTCAATCAAGGAGACACATAGAAATAGATACACAGAGAAGATACACAGAGGAAGAGAGACAGCTCCATAGACATGGTAAAGGCCCTGGGAAGAGATAAGCCATTCGCCTGATAGTTTATAGCTGACCTTGTGAAGAGAACAGAGCAGCTGAGCCCAGAAAGAAATGAGCCCCAGGAATAGAGACAAGCCCTATGCCACCCTATAGCTGAGACTGGAAGAAGCTAGACCCACAGAGCCTTAAGAGGGAAGAGGAAGGCTGAACTCTCACAGACATCACCCACCATTTTGCTTTAACACGTAACATGTGGCAACTGACTTTTGGTGAGGAAGTACCTCTTATGGTACCTTGAGTTGGACTCTTTAGGGCCTTGTAACTGTAAGCTTTTACCCCAAATAAATACCCTTTATAAAAGCCAAGATTTTTGGTACTTTGCATCAGCACCCCTTTTGGCTGACTAAAACAGTACCCTCAAGCAATTTATTGACTAAGCAGACCTAAGTGCAAGAAATCATTGGTTTCTCATGGTCTGTGTGCTCCCATGAGACTCCTCTGTGAACATAGCTTCTGAAAAATATATAGGAAAATCCTCAAAAAATTATAAATTATTGGCATCCTTTTCATGTTCACTTTCACTATTCTTCTTAATACAGTCATGGTTTTTAGACTAATACTATCATTATTTACATATTCTCTTTATTTTTATAGATTTGATATGTGAGAAGCCTTTTTCTACAAGTTTATTATTGTCTAGACCATGGAAGGAAACATTTCAAATTATATAAATCAATATAAAACATGCTAATATTTTTTTCTTTAAAATCTATTTTGTCCAATATTAGTTTCACAACTCCAGATCTTCTTTGATTACTATTTGCACAGAATATCTTTTTACAAGCTTTCACATTCAGACTGATTGTATCCTTGCATCTAAGGTAAGTCTTTTGTAGACAGCAGACAGATGGCTCATATTTTTTTATCTATTCTATCAGTCTATGTCTTTTGATTGGAGAGTTCAAGCCATTAATGTTCAATGTTATTACTGTAAAGGCATTAATTACCTCACCCATTTTATCCTTTTGCTTTCCACTGTTATATCTTACTATTGTCCATCTTTTAACTCTTTCAGTTACCCTTATTTATAATCTTCATTTTTACACTCTTCTCCAAGCTCTTGTCCTTGTGTTTTCCCTTCAGGGTGCAGCACTCCATTTGGTATGTCTTGCAAATTCAGTCTCTTGATGACAAACTCTCTCAGTTTTTGTTTGTCTGTGAACTTTAAACTCACCCTCATTTTGGAAGGGCCATTTTGCCAGATACAGAATTCTTGGCTGATAGTTTTTCTCTTTCTATACCTTAAATATATCATACCACTGCCTTCTTGCCTCCCTAGTTTCTGCTAAGAGATCAGCACTTAATCTTATTGAGGTTCCCTTGTATGTGATGCTTTGCTTTTCTCTTGCTGCTTTCAGAATCCTCTATCTCATATTTATCATTCTGAATAGCAGGTGTCTCGGAGTAAGTCTATTTGGATTTTTTCTATTTGGCTTGCATTGTCCTTCTTGAATATTGATACTTATGTCTTTCATAAGGATTGGGAAATTTTCTGTCATTATTTCTTCAAATATTCTTTCTGCCCCTTTTCCATTCTTTTCTCCTTCTGGAACACCTATAATGCATATGTTTGTGTGTTTTGCCCTTTTATTCAATTCCCTGAGAACCTATTCAATTTTTGTTTCCATTCTTCTTACTTTGCATTCTCCCATCTTTTCAAGTTCAGATGTTCTGTCCTTGATATCACTAATTCTGTCATCAAGCAATTCAAATCTTCTGTTATATGTCTCTAATGCATTTTTTTCAGGAGGTACAGGGGGTTGAACCTGGGACCTCATACATGGGTAGCAGGTGCTCAACCACTTGAGCTACATCCACTCCCTTTAATGTATTTTTAATCTCAACCATTGTGTCTTTCATTCCCATAAGCTCTGTTATTTTTCTTTGCAAACTTTTAAATTGTTCTTTATGCACACCCAGTGTCTTCTTAATATCTACTTTCTCTTTGGTCATATTTTTCTTCAACTCTTTGAATTGATTTAGGAGATTTGTGTGATTATCACTGATTAGTTGTCTTAAATCCTGTATCTCTTCAGGATATTTGGTTTGTTCCTTTGGCTAGGCCATCTCCTCCTGTTTCCTAGAATGGCTTGTAATTTTTTCCTGCTGTGTAGGCATCTGAATACGATCAATTTCTCTCTCTTGCCTAGTGTTGTTGTTTTTTCTTCATGGCTCTTCTTTGATTTTTGGTTCAATTTTTACAAAACTTTAAAATTCCTCTGTTTAAGTTATCAAAACAGGGCCAGGGACCCACTAATGGCAGAAGGAGCTCTTCAGCAAACCCCTCCACAGAGATGGATCTCTCAGTCTCCACTGACTGGATTTTCTGAGCCACTGATTCAAAACCAGGTTATGCTATTTAAACTTGCTGAACCTTGCACCCTACCTCTTCCCAAAAGGAGTATGTCCTTTCCCTTCTGTTGGCCACTCAGCTGCAGGTTTTACCAAGGCTGTTTGCCTTGAGGGTGGGGGCTGGGCATCGTTCCTAGCCATGGGGCCCAGCAACTCATGCTTTCTTATGGTTTTCTTATCAGCCATACCCAATCCCTCCTGGATGATGTGTGTGTGGCATTCTCCTGGTCTGTAGATCCTCAGTGCAGGTCCCTCAGACAACTTCTGCCCCTTTCTTCCCTATTTTGTAAGAGATCTGCACCCTGACAGTCTTACTCCAACACAATCTTCCCAGAACCCTCAACATTTATCTTTAATGCCAAAATTTACTTACTTGGGTCAAAATCTTTGCAAGATTTATAAGGCAAGGAAGAATCTTTAAAGTAAATTTTAAAAACCAAAACAGAAATTTTGATGAGTTTACACATAAAGATATGGACATTTTAAAAGTATTTTAGAAGAAACCACCAGAACATTTAGGGTGACCAGCTGCCCTTGTTTGCCCAGGGCCATCCTGGTTTTAGCACTGAAAGTCCCACATCCTCGGAAACCCCTCAGTCCAGAACAAACTGCGATGGCTGGTCAACCTACTAGTGCATTACTATGTCATTTTAGCATAAGGCATGAAGTAACTATAGTTCACATTTTCTAAGGATCCAGAACAATAGAGATTTTCATAGTTGTGTGAGTGTGTCAGATAGTAATTAATCCTTTTCCATATAAATTTTAGAATCTTGGAACTAAAAGGGAAATTAGAAATGCTTTTGCCCAATACCTTTGTTACAAGTAACACAGAGAGATAAAATGAGTTTGTCAATCAAATATAACAAGAATTCTCTTGTCTTAGGTTAGTCCATCTTCCCATGGAACTTCTTGAGAGCATTCTAATGAAAAATAACCCTGAAGAATTTCTAATAGCTCCAAGGACATGGAGCAATTAAAATAAATAATATATAAGTTTAATGCAAATACAAGTAGTCTCTTATTAGGATATTTAATTTAGATAAATTGATCTTATAATTCATATGGAAAGAATAAATGTCCCAGAATTGCTGACAGCCATGAAAAAGACGAATGAAAGTGAAATTCTTTGTAAGATACACACCAGAGTGTCTCAATATTCAATTCTATAAAGTATTATTGCTGTAGGAAAAGACAAATTGGAATAGAATTGAAAATTCAGAATTAAATATCAATATATGTGCATCAAGTTGATATGACAAAGGTGGCAATGCAATCCATTGTTGAAAGTATGGACAATTCAGTAAATTGTGCTGTCACAATAGCTATAAATTCAGAAAAGAAAAGAAAATGTAATACCATTCTATACCATGTAATAATCATATTTGAGATAAAGATTTAAGTGTAAAAAATAAAACAAGTCTTTCAATTTTTACTACATGTAAAATATAGAACTCAAAGAAACAGTCCTAACCAATTCTGGATTCCAGAATAATAGGTCCTATCCTATTTGATTATATAAAATTTGATAGGTTTAAATAGATGATGATGATACATAGATTAGATTAGATATAGATAAATAGATAGATAGATAAGATATACTACACAAAACAAATTATAGTATTTTAAAAAGTCAAAAACAAAATAATTGAGCTATAAAATATTTTTAATAAGTGTTCATCTTTGTATTGCACAAAGTTCTCTTCTATAAATAAGAAAATGGATAAGGAATATGAATGCACAATTTACAGATGAGCAAATATGAATCATTAACACACATAAAGAAAGATATTTGAATTCACTATTTGTCAGGGAAATGCAAATTCAAAAACAATGATATTTACAGCTTTTATACCAGCAAAAATTGAAAGGAACTTTAACCCCAATTTACAGACAGGGATGTGAGAGCAAGGACAATTGTCCATTAATAGTGGGAAATGTGAAGTGTTAAAATCTTTTTCTAAGGCAATCTGATAACCATTTTGAAAAACAAACCAATACATACATATTCAGAACTAGTAATTTTACTTCTGGGAATGTATCCCACAAAAAATAAAAGTACCAATAAGTAAAGATATATTTACAAGGCTATTGATTATAACATTTTTTTCTCAGTAACCAAAAACCAAAAAGACATTGAAATGACAGAATCCGAAATTAATTATGCAAAATCCACATCATGGTATATTATACAACCATAGGGAAAATGTAGGGACCTAGCCAAGGTTGTTAATATGACAAACTTGGGGCATGGGGTACTCATGTTGAAGGAGTAGGGTGGAAGGGAAGAGTCTATTGATAACAGGAAGTATGATATGATCCCAACTATGAACAATTATAAATGTATGTATGCATATGTATGTATATGCATAAAGAGATGCCTGAAAGAATACGATCACCAAGATAATAATGGTATTTATCTCAGGGTGAAGGGATTGCATATGACCTTTATTTTCTTCCTTACCGTATTCAAAAAAGAAAAGTAGATACTCTAGTCTAATTTATTTTTGTGCTTCAGAAAATTAGGAACTAAAGGAAAAATTTTATTTGCTTTAGATCATCTAAATAAGAGTATAAAACATCCAGGAGTCCAAGTATGCTTGTATTAAAATTCTCCTGCTTGATAATTTGTATAGAAACTGGTATATTTGGAATATTTGGTAGGTAGTTAATATCTATGGTGTTTATAAACCCAATACTGGACATAGAAAAAATTAAAATAACATTTTTCTGTGTTTGAAAATAATATATACAGTACACTTGTAAGTGTAATTTTAAAAATTAAAGAAAATAAAAAGTACAATAAATCTTTTAGCTCACACCCTTGCAGTATAAATGTGTGTGCAAACATATTCATATTTATATGTTATGTATTTTTGTAATCTGTGTTTTCGTAACTTGTGTTTTTTTCACTTGAAAGTGTACGATAGATAATTTTTCATGCCATTAAATATTTTCATTCAACATCATTTTGCAAGACTGCATAGTACTACATAGTATGACTATAAAGTAATTTATTTTACTTTATCATTATTGTACTTTTATTTATTTTACTTTCACAATTTGAGCATATGTAATTGTTCTAAAATTTTTAGCATTATAAATAACACAGCAGTAAATATTCTTATAATAATTACTTGGGTCCATTCTGGTTATTTTATTTGACCAAATAATTTTACTACTATGATTTCATCTAAAGGTATAAATGTTTCTAAGGCTTCTAAACGTATTATGCCAAATACCTTAGAGGGCAATCTATTGAAAAATACTGGGCATTGTCACTTTTTAAAAAGATCTTGGGCAACCATAATTATGTCAAATTGTTTGAATGGGTAAATAGTTTCACTAAAACACAGCAT
>JAQZBX010061541.1:0-17083 GCA_029593785.1 Cabassous unicinctus
AAAAAAAAAAAAAAAAAAAAATGCAGTTGGTAGGATTTCCATACTGTCAAATAAAAGCTGACAAACTGATCCACGAATTATAAAGATATTCTTTTGTAAATTTCACTTGGTTAACTTTCATTATATCAAATTATTTCAGAATGATTATTGTAGATAATACATATATATATATGTATTTCCTACTACCACTGTATCTGGTAGAATTCTAGGTACATCATGGGTCCTCAAAGAACATTTGTTCAACAATGAAATAGTCTTCCCTCTTTCTTCTCCCTTATCAACAAATATTCAGGCAGTGTTTTGATTTAGAAGCACAATTCAGAATTTAAGTCAGGGAATATTCTTGCTGATATTTAAATAGGAAATATTTCCTCTTTAGACTAATAATAATAACTCCTTATCTTAAGATAAGGAGTTATTAAAAATGTAAAGCCTTTTTATATTTTTTCTTATTGGATTCTTTAACAGTCTGGTGAATTTGGCACAAGAGGAATTATGATTTCATTTTAATGATTAGGAAACAAGCTCAGAGAAGTGCTGCCACCAAAGCCACTTACTCAGTGACGAATTTGTGGTTCTACTCCTTGCTTTCCACCTTTCTCATATACCCTACATATAAAGAAAGGCCCCTTCATCTCTCAGGCTGTGGTAGCAAGACTTGGACTGCAGCCTTTTATTCTGGGCATTTTTTTGTCCCATCTTTTCCCTCCCTCAGTTCAGAGGCACAGACATCTCTTTCTGGTTATGTCAATAAATGGTCAGCACAGCATTATTTTCCATGGATTTTTGCTGAATAAAGGGCTCTCTCTATACATTAAAGGGCTTCCGCCTCTTAGGGGACTTTATTCTAAAGAGTGTTTCTTTTAGAAACATTTTTTACTTGAAAGACTATATGGATCACTTTTCAAACGTGGAATTGTCTTATCTGAAATACATTCCTACCTGTGCTGAAAGACACCAGTATAATCAATGCCTTGATCATATGGACAATCTTTATCAAAAGTGCCTTAGATCCCGAAGAGCCTAAGGGTAGGTACGAGAGACAAGGCATTTGCTAGTGTGGGAATGTGGTCAGGAGCTCAGCTCCCTTGTGGGACCTGGTGTGAAGGAAGGTTTCAGCAAACCACCTCGGAATCCTCTAATCCCTTCTGTGTTTTCAGCATCAGATAATTAACATATTTCAGATGCAGGTCACTTTAGTTCAACTGATGCCTTTGGGTCCTATAACATCTTAGTTTTGTGACTTTTTGAAAATTAAAAGCTGGAGTGTACCAGGTAGTAAGTTAGTTAATGAGGATCTTTTATTTATTATCCTGGTTATCAAAGTGGATTGAAAAGAAAATTCACCTTCCTCATTGCCCTCCAGCAAGATTCATGAATGTCCCTCAGAAGGTGCTTAGAATAATCAAAGTCAGACTGCCCAGAGGTATGCAGGCACATTCTGTAAGTATAATAAGACAGGGTCCTTTTCTCCTTGAATAAAACAGTTCAGGGCAAGTTGTGTTTTTAAGGAGACTAGATAGAGCACAGTTGATGCACTTCCTTCTCTGCTTAGATTGTACAAGCTAGTAAAGTCTCTCATATTGTGCCTATAGCATTTGATAATACTGCATACACATGTAACTTCTAATTTAAGCATTGCTAATGTTTAAGTTGAGTTTTTATTGAAGTAATTGTAGATTCACAAGCAGTTTTAAGAAATCACGCATAGAGATCCCATGTACGTGTACCCAGTTTCCCTCAATGGTGACATTTTGCAAAACTAGAGTATAATGTCACAACCAGGATACTGACATCGATACCATCCAGTGATGTTTTTCAGAGCTCCCCAGTTTTACTGGCTCATTTGTGTGGGTGTGTATGTGTGTGAGTGTATTTAGTTGGTATTTTATCAAGTAAGAAGGTTTGTGTATCCAGCACCTTTGTCCAGATACAGAACAGTCCCTTCACCTGAAGGATCCCTCCTATTGCCCTTTCATGATCACATGTACCTCCTTCTTGCTCCGCCCACTTCCTTAATCCCTGACAATCAGTAATCTGTCCTCCATTTAAAAAATCTCATCACTTCAAAAATGTTACGTCAATAGAATCGTATAGTATGTAACCTTTTAGGACTGACTTTTTCGTCTCAGCATCATCCCCTGGATAGTCATCAAAATTGTTGCGTGTTCCAATAGTTCATTCCTTTTTATTGCTGACTAGTATTCCACGGTATGGATGTACCACAGTTTGGTTAATATTCACTCATTGAAGGAGATTTGTGTTGTTTCCAGTTTTGGGCTATTATGAATAAAGCTGCTATGAAGATTCTTGTATAGGTTTTTGTGTGCACATAAAATTTTCATTTCTCTAGGGTAAGTGCCCAACCCATATAACTTTTTAAGAGTTACAGGAGGAATAGAATTTTCATGCTGCTTTCCAGAAGATATAATCTTCTAAAAGATATCCATTTCAGTTTTCATAGAGACTCCAGACTTGCAAACACCATGTATATTATTTGCATCTTGTCCTAGGTGAATAGAAAGCCTTTTTGCATGCTAATCATTTGAATTTTAGTTGGTTCATTATACAGTTAATTCATGGGGAGATATTAGAAATGTTTAAAAAGTACAGATGTATGGCAGAGTTCACACTTCTTGCTTTGCCTTCCCATCTCTAAACTCTCCCAGTTATCTGAAGTACCCTATTGTTGCCATGCTGGATTGTAATGATCTTGTTTACATACCAGACTTCTCACACTTGTGGTCTCTCAATTCCTTGAGAGCTGGGTGCCCATCTTGATCATCTCAGTAACATAGAGCAGACACTCAATAAATGTTTCTTAAATGATGCGTTACTTTTTTGCGTAGGATGGTTTAGAAGTCATCTATTATGTTCAATTTTTTGTGGAGCTAATTTGACTAAAAAGTAGCAGAAATATACTTTAATATCTTCCAGCTATACCATTATAATGGCATATAAAGAAGAAACTTCAATTAAGACCAAGAGAAAATTGGAGAGTGGCTTAAAAGTGTTAGGATGAAGGAAATTTATTAAGGACAAAAGTGAGATAATCCAGTATTTCACCTGGGAGAAAATAGATTAAGAATTCAACTCTTCCTTGGGTCATGAAAAAAACAAACAAACAAACAAAAACACAATCCAACATTAAGCCCAAACCTGCATTTGACAGTAGGGCTGGTATATATGTAACATTTAAAAATACTCTGCATTTGGACAGATGGAATATATTCAATGTTATTTTAATTCAGGTCTATATGAGGTAAGATTTTAGCAATACTCATTGGAGGCTATAGCCATCTTGGCAGAAAGACTACCAGAAGTTTGGTATAATTTTATTTTTACCATCAGTGATTTGAGGTTGATATTTTATATCCAACTTCACGATGGATATTGCATTCCTGCTATTAATACCATAGCCTTTGTTTATTACAATTGTCGTGGTCTGTGCTAATGTTGTTAAGATCCTGGGGCCCACATTTGGGCTGTATTTATAAAAATAAATCTAACTTTAAAATAGCCATATGATAAGGAAAATATTAACATAGACTATGAAAAGTGCAAATAATTGTAAAATTATATTTAAATTGTGTTTCTTAGCATCTTCTCTCATAAATATTTTATAGGACTACCTAAAAATAACAATATTTAATGGTTGCCCCACAAGCCCTCCTTTCACTGCCTCTAGTAGGGATTCTGATACGTAAACCTGTCAAATGGCATGTAGGACGATTAGAAAAATTAGGTTTTGAATAATTAAAAAATGTAACTATCTGAAGTAGCCTCTACACTCCCATGTGATATGATATGAAAAGTTGTCCTTTTCTTTTAAATTTGAAAGTTTTATAGGCATCTCCTACGTGAAGATGAGAGAAAAATTATAGACTCCCATTCCTGACATCTTTTTTTGGGGGAGCTTTCATTGGTAGGCTAATATGTGATATTGTTTTAGAAGCAGCAGCAATTTATAGTTTGGTTGAAGCAAGTTCTTGTAATAATGACAGGCGCAGTTCAGTACTAATCCATGGGGATCTATGCAACATGGCAAACAATACACTTTCCAAGACATGTTTGAATTATGAATCCAATGGTGGGCGGTCTCTAAGTTCTGTGCTTTGGTGTGAGTTGATGGAGCATTTTGTACCTGGGATTCAGAACTTTTATGAAGGCCAATACCCTGAAACTCATTCAAGCAATAAATTCACTTGTCTTTGAGTTTACAAGGCAATAAACAGTGAAGGCCTTTGACCTTAACATTTACTGAATACATTTGCAGCAGTTGTGTTTATTGACAACTATTTATAGGGAAGCGTTGGGCACTGAATTTCCTAAGGGAGGAAAAAGACTAATTTTTCAAGTCTTCCTAAAGAAAATTAAAAATTTTGAATTTAACTTTTAGCTATATGACAACTTTTCAGTTTTGGAGTTTTGATCTTTATTTTGCACAAATCATGCCTAGGGTATTTCCTTTCTTATGATATAATCTTACTCAGATTAGATACGTTCAAAGAAGACTCATTAAGGAGAGGAATAACAGTGGTGTGAACACTCACCCATTGAATTCAATGGATACCCCTATACTTTGAAGGTAGGGCAGGGGAGAATGATAAAGGGATGTGAAGTGTTTCCCTGAAGTCCTTGTATGTCACAGAGTAAATCACTTCTTTTCTCTTCTATAGAAACATCCAGTTAAATGGAACTGGGCCCCCCAACAATGCTGGGAGAATTTATTAACCACAAATACATTATGTATTTTGAGTTTCATGGATTGAAAATGTAAAAGTAAAAGAGGCGTCCTTATGGAAATTATTACTATGTCATGTGAAGGTCAGCCTTCAGCTTTTCTTTATTTCTCAAAGTTGGGAGGGGTAGGCATTGCTCAGTCTCACAGATGGCACAAGGCAATCAAGAATTTTGTTTCAATTCGTGGGTGAGTCAGAGGGGAAGGCTGAATTAGGACAGCTGCTGCCAGCGCCTGAAGGACAGGGCATGAAACTACCTTAATGGGAGGGGTCACTTTTACTCAAGGAGATTCCTCTGAGCCAAGTTTTCACTGTTGCCTCAGACCATAGGAACTTCCGTCCATGAGCTTGTACCCTCGTGCCAAGGACACTGGGGACCCCCTTGTGATGATGCTCTTTGAACATGTTTGAAATAGGGAAAAATCCCTTGCTGATTTCTGTAGGGCTGGAGCCTTGGAGAACAAGATGTGCTGATCCTTATCGTAACATCTGGTGATGGTGGGAGTACTTGGGGGGAGTAGTTGTTAGCAGAATCCATCCCTCCTAGATTCCACTTTAACACTGACACCACACTCTTAAGAGATGAATTCTGCAAAAACTGTTTGGCAGCCTCTCAATTAGTTTAGGAAAACCTCAGCACGCAAAATTCTTCACAAGCTTTCCTCTCACAGAAGGAGCAAACTGCAATCAAAACAAAAGAAGTATGTGTTTTTTGGGTTGTACTGTCATTTTTTATTAGACCATATGTGTTTGTGGACCCATTCCACGGAGGTCTGGTCTGTATTTTTGCTCATGGACCTGAACCTGTGCTGGCTTATGTGTCTGTTTTAACAGATTGTGAAAGAAACATATGCTTACTTTGCATGTTGAGGGGAAAGGGTAAGATATGATTTGGTTGGTTTAGCCAGGTAAATTTGGTGTTATGGTGTCAGTGGTGATTGGTTTGTTTTTTATGGAATCTAGTTACTCGTGGCTAAAATGATAAAAGCTGAAAACTTGAGAGTCTCAAAATTGTCCCAGGTAGCTGTGTTACCTCTGCCTAGAGAAAAACAAACGTATCAATCACACAGGTTACCCGCTGACCAATACGGTCATTATTCTGAGGGAGTGGAGGATTGATATAGATGACTCGGGGCGATTCATTCACTAAGACCAGAAAAGTGATTCTCAGGGCAGGTATCCCGACGACCGACCGTCAGGTGGTGAGGTTAAAGGACAATAACTGAAATCGCATATTTCTAAAGAATTTTGTATTTCCCTTTTCATAATTATCACATATTTGGTAAATGTTTCATCATAGTCATATTCAGTATAACATTTCAATATGGTCACATCCCATTTAAATTAAATTTCATCTCAATTTAGCCCTTTTGGTGGCATGCCTCTGGCCTGTAATGGAAGACAACATTCCACACACATTCACGGTGTTGTGCAATATTATTAGTTGGGCAAAGCAAGTAGCTGCTTTCCAAGGTTATCATGTGTAATGCCTTTTTCCAGCTCAAGAGCATATCTTGTTTTAAACAACTTTTTGAAAGGCAGCCAAGGAAAAGGTTGGCTCGGATGCCCTTCCCAGTCCTGTTTATGGGATACAGTGTTCCACTCCTTGGAGGAAGATGATAAAGTAAAGCTGGCTTTGCGAGGTGTTTAGGAATATGTGTTCATGCATTTAAATTCCATGTGTAAGAGTCAAGCCCAAAGGGAAATAATAAAGTAGAAAACATTACAATTAGGAAGGTTGATTACTTTGATTACTATTTTATATTTAGTTAGAGGTACTGAAGTAAGAGTGAAGTTCTAAGAGTTGTCAGGGAAAAGACTACATTATTAAGAGCTATCTAATAGAAAACTAATTAGCATTGCTTTTGGTGAATTGAAGGTGGAGCCAGAGCATGAAAAATGGTAAGAAGACTTGGAGGACTCCTATTTTCTTTCCTGTTCACTCATAAACTATGTAGGCAAACATTAAGATTTTCTTTGAAAGCTGCTTTCTCCAGGGAGGCAGAATTGTTTTTATTACTCAGCTGATCTCACACAACTTTGAGGTATTCACCTTGAAAGAACGGGAAGCTTCACTCTGAAAACACTAAGAACTCCCTGAAATAACTAGAAACTTCCCAGAAAGTGGTGCACTCAGTCTTGTGTTGGAAACAAACAAACAAACAAAAAAATTCAAAGTCTGTAGCAATCTGTTTGTTAAGCAGTGAAGGGAAATGCCCCCAGCCAGCCAGTCTAAACACAGGAACACTGGGCGGGAGATCAGATCCACAATCGGAAGGGGGGAGGAGGCCGATAAGGCCATGAAGAAAGCGGTGTCAGTCACCAAAACTGGTTTCAGAGGTAAAGTGAGGAGGGCCAGGATGTTTATGATACAATCACATTGTGCTGTTCAATCCTGGCACACAGCACAGGAGCTATGACTAAGAGGCGCTATTTAAATAAACAAGGCAGAGTGCATGAATGGGGCGCCTACCAAATTGTGCTGATGTGCAAAGTTAGGTACCTTTAATTTAATGTGAAGGAGTCCTGTTGTGCTGTATAAGAATAATTCCTTATTCTCAATGGGCTGTCTCACACAGTCAGTGCCACTGGGCCACACGTTATTTGTATAACCATGTTTACAGATGATCCATATTTTGAACTCAGGAAGTGTGAGGTGCATTTCCATTTTTGGGAAGTGGAATTTTACATGGCATTACTTACCCTCCCATCAAATGTAGCCTTATTTCAGTTAGTTTCAAGGCAAGCCACTTTCATGTTTCTCTTCCTCCTTTTTCTTTCTTGGACGTTAAATCTTTCTGGGAAAGATGGCAACCTTGAACTTTTATTGTGCATTTATGAGTTTCTAGGATTTCAGCTTATGGCCCCAATTCCCACCCTGGAAATGTGCAAACTCATGACTAAAATGATAAGAGGCGAAAATATGGGCCTCTTGAAATGTGCCTGAGGTTGTCGTGTTCGTAAGTCACACTGGGCCGCTGAACATTTTGAAACCATTTCATCACTTCTGATTTTGCATACGAGGGCACAGAGGGAAAAAGCACACCGGGGATTCAAACGAAGCTGAAATGTATTTCAATGTGCTTTGAGACTTGCTTTTGGCAAATCTCAGCTCCTGACAGGGACGTGCTCAGGTGTCCACACGTGGAAGCTGAACGCTGCTGCTGAGTGGGAATCGTCAGTAAGTGGAAATCAGTGGCAGAATCCCTTAGCCTTCCTTCTTGTTCAGCATTAATCTCGGGACTACATTTATAGGGGAGGAAGGTTGATACCAGATGTGCTTGACTCGAAGGCTGAGTTTTCAGAGGTGACAGGTGGTGCGTTTACCTCGGCATGAAAAAGGTCACATTGTGTTAGGGATCCTAAGGCGAATGTCTGACTATCTATCCCCTGGGGGTGCCTGAGTCATCATTTGGCTGCAACCTGGCCTGGAACCTGGGGAGAAAGAGCTCACCCACCCCTGGGAGTGGGGAAGGGATGTCATTCTCAGTGGAGGCGGTAGAGGTCGCAGCTTGAAAGGAAAGTGCTACTTGGAGGAATGAAAGAGGAGCTTTTAATGTGGTGTCCCCCAGGGTCATTGTTCTTGCTGCAAGCTCAGGGCTGCTGGCTGGCTCTTGGCGTTGTTACTCTGCAGCCCGCCCCGGTATTTGGTGAGCTCTGTTTTTAGGAACACTTAAATTTGTTTGACCTGCCCCACTGAGTCTTACGTGAGGGGAGGCATTCCAGGAATAGAGTTTGAGACTATTGCCTTTCAAACTTGAGAAACAAACAGACCTCTTTTAAAAGGGAAACAAAAGTGTGCGTCCCTGGCGTTGTTGCATCTTTTTTATTATTATTCAGTATACACATAAAATTGGATATACATTATTTATGCTTACAAAACCAGTTTTATTCAAAATATCACCATTAATGGAATAGAGTGGATGGTGTCGTTTTGCTAGAGCCCAAATCACTAAGTAATAGTAGAAACACAAAGCCTGAGATCCAATCCTATCTGTAATGTGTATTTTAACTTCAAAGGTGCTAGTTCAGAGAATTTCTGTACATGCACCTGAGTTGTATGAAGCAGAGGAATAATGTCAAGGCTTTGTTTGCCAGTTTAGGAAAATCCAACCTCAAATTAAATAAAAACGGCTGGAAATCAATTTTCAAAAGCCAATTTTAATGAGGCATTTGTCTTCTGCACTAGAAGGTAAGATTAGCTTTGCAATTCATTGAACTCTGTATGAAACAGCTGTCTGATCCAATGATTATTGGGATTGCGACGAGCAATATTTGTTACTGGTTATTTTCTACTGTATTTAAGGTAACAAACGGGTGCACAGAGTCCTGTATTAAGGAAGGGACCACCCAGTATATTAGTTTGCACTACAAGGGTTACACCATACGCCTGTATTATGGGCTTTCTGATGACCCACTTCCTCCGCAAATTTTTCAGATGTAAAGTACCCGGAGTCCCTCAGGTGTGGAGCTCAAGTAAGGTGAAAAGGCAAAAGCAGGCACGGTCAGCTCCACAGTTAGAAGGTGCCAGTGCGGTGATTTAGAAGATGCGCCTACACAATTGAGGTTATTGCCAAGTGAAATAAATGAGTTAAAAATTCCAACAGGGAAATTTCAGACCCCCAGGAACACTGCAGCCTGAGAGCCCCTGCTCTGGTCTGTTGGTGCCCAAATACAAGGTGGTACACCAGTTTCACTGTCCTTGGTGAAATGAGAAAACAAACAAACAAAAACAGGCTGTATTACTGAGTTTCTCATAAAGCTAGAAGTATCCATTTAAAAAGCTTTCCTTTATTCTGGGCTTTTGTTTATTTCGCTTTTTTTTTTTTGCCGGGGGTGGGGAGTTTAAAATCATCTTCCTTTTGTGAAATGAAAAGAGCAGGAGTTGATGATGATGATTTTACTTTAATGTACCTACTTGGTAAAATAATTAGTTGGGAACTCCATGTTGCTACCCCCAATTGAAACGTTATTTTAAAAACTGGTTTGTGAAACCCAGAAATTGGAACTGCTGCTAGCATGTGGTACTGTTATTCCTCCCCATTTTGATGGCTATACTTACTAAAGGTGCTTTGAACAAGAGAAAAACTACAGCTTAGCATTCTAGAGCCAGATTCCACCATCTCCCTCTGTGGCCTTTGCAAAATATAAGGAGCTATATAGATGTATGCTGTTGTTAACTTTCTTTCAATATTTATTGAACACCTATGGTAGGCACCGGGGGGACCAAAGATGAATAAGGTTTGGTCCCTGCCCTGGAGGAGCCCATGGCCCAGCAGGGGAGGCAGTCCATAAACAACCAACTATAACGCAACATGATAAATTCTGTCATAAAGAGCTGGACAAAGCGCTATGGGAGCACGAAGGAGGGGGTAGTAAAACCGTAACATTATCCCAATGTTTTACAACTTTTATAGTAAGGAAATATATTGTCTAGGACTCTAATTCAAACCCCTCTGGCTGAGATGTGGGCTTATTTCCCCTCATTTTGACCCCAGATTAGAAAACGAATCGTCCCACCAGGACTCGGGCAGCAGTGGATTGTGAATTCAGAGTTAGAATCTGTGACCAAAGGGGGATTTGGAGGACGTGGCTTTTTTATCGAGGCTTGAGCATATCAGAAGGAAGGGTTAGGGTTAACAAGGGCTCATGAGCTGGACGGAGCTAACAGGAACCAGGGTGGCCTAGATCCCAGAGAGCAGAGCAAGGTGGGAGGGCTATGCTTCAAGCCCACTCAGGGACCGGAAGCTGCAAGGGAATGGGAGGAGCGCAGTGGTACAGTGCTAAGAACTGAGTTGCTCCCTGAAAAAGGAATGACTGAAGGCCTACTGTGTTCCAGGCACCGTGCTAAGCCACGAACATCCACTCTTTCATTTAATCTTCACGACACTGATGGGGATGAGAATACTGTCATCATCCCCATTTTACAGAGGAGGTTACTGAGACTTAGGGAGGCTACTAACGTGCCCCAAATCACATATCTAGGAAGTACTAGAGGTAGCACCAGGGCTTGACCCGGGGGCTGCAGGACCCCAAAGCTCATCCTCTCCATTCCAACCTCCCGCATCAGTACCCGCGCTGCCCCAGCTTCCAGCTGAACATCTCTACCTGGATATTCCATTGGCACCTCCACTTTCATATGAGAGGGAGCCTCTCCTGTGCTCTCTGGTTAATATCCCTGTTTCTCTTTGCTCATGATCAAGACCTCGGCTTGTTTTTTTCTCTTCCCACTTCTAGCTTACCACATCCAGAATGTTGTCTGGCCTTGTTGGCATCCAACGCAAACTTCCCGTTTCCCTTGCCATGGCTGCGGTTCAGGCCCACGCTGCCTCTCACCTGCTAATTTGTCCTGCGGCTACTGGGCTCCACCGGCTCCAATTAACCTGAACTCTGCTGCCAGATGAAGCTTCTTTTAAAAGCCCAGCCCTGATTATGTCACTCTCTGCTCAGAAAGTAATATAATACGAATAATAACAATGAAGTTCTTAGAGACTCAGAAGGAACATTCAGCCCTCTTAGCTTGTCATTCAAGGCCCTCAACGATATTCCTCAGCCCAGCATTCCAGTGTTAAATGGCATTGCTATGCCCCACGAACCTTTTCTTACCTCTGTGCTTTTATCTATGTGGTACTGTTTGCCTGAAATGGGCTCCCCATCACCTCCACCTGCTGGCATCCTGACTATTGTTCAAGGTGAGTTTTAAGTGCCATCTCTTTCCCAGAGACTTTCCTCCTCTCCTCGTTGGAAGTAATATCTCTTTCCCTAGGATGCTGGCATTTTGTACAATGTAGGGCAGTAATCTCCTGCTGCCTTATACTTTCATTTATACTTGTCTTAATGCCCTCATTAGACTTCAGACTTCCTGAAGACAGGGATCTTGTCTTATTCATATTTAGGTTCTTATGACCTACCTTGGGGAATTCAATAAATATTCATTGAAGAAGGTGGCAGATGGAAGAACGAGCGAGCCAGGAGGAAGCTGGGTTCTAGTAGCACAAGCAGCCGTTTAGATGCCCCCAGAATTTCCTCTGGAGAAATAACTCCAGCTTCTTCATCAGTATAACACTATTTCAGCTTTGTTTTGCTGCTGTCCTGTCATATTGGCTTCTCTTTATTCTTCTTTACACTGTTTTCTTTTCACTCGCTTTTACTCTACCAGAAACCATTCAACCTTTTAGGATTAAATCAACTCTCGTCAATCACTGCTGAAACTCATTTACACTTATTTTAGGGATTTGTGTTTTGTACATTCTAAAAATATTCCTACAGGCTTCTGTCATTTACATTTTTGGGCCATTTAAATTGGTGGTTCTTCTCGCTGACCTGAATTTCCTAGGTGTCTGTTTACTGAGGGCAGGGCCATGCCATGCACACCACCAGGGGGCCCTATTTGCGTTATAGCCTCTGGGGAAGGCTCTCTGTGGAGCAGAGCCCTACGCAGCCTGCTCAGGAGCATGTGGAAGCCCTGACTGTGGGTCCATGGAAGTCCGGCACACGTCCGGCTGATTCATTGTCATTTTATAAAGCATTTGGACCCTGGGTATCTCCAGAAGAGTAAGATGGGAAGCCAACTCCAGGCTGTTTTTTTTTTTTTTTTCCAGCCATTCATAGTGTTCCACGAAACCGCTCCTGGATGAACATCCAGCCCTGGTCTGATCAGTCATTCCACATCCAGAGACTCCAAAGACTGCCACGTGAGAGGTGGACATTCGAGAAACCCCTTGCAGGTGCTAAATTTCACATTTGGGTATTCAGATTGGCACGGGGAGGAGAAAATACTTGGAATCCAACAGCACTGCCAATTATGAGATGTTAGTTGTGGCCTTTTGTGTCAAAATGATGTGCTTGTTTAAGCTCTGGGTACTATGGTGATAGGTCCTGTGTAAACACAAAGACAAATCGTGCCTTATATTAGTCTACCACCTGTGCCTGTCAAGTTACCTAATCGCCCCTTCGTGAGCCTACTTCTCGCTGAATAAATGGACCAGGCAGTGTAATTAGATGTTTCCCTGATTTGGGGTGTCCCGCCCTCTGAACGCCACGGCAACTAGGGACGGGTGCTTTCCTGCAGAGCAGTCATGGGGTGCAATTTTCTTGGAATTCAATGTGAGTTTGAAAGGAAAAATGACCCAGCGGAGGACAAGAAGAGACAGCCCATTAGTAGGCAAACCATATGACAGAGTAAAAAGCAACTTCAGAGCTGTCAGCGCAAGAGCTGGGGGAACGTGCCAAGAAGCCAGATGCTGCTGCTGAAAGACTATTTTCCACAAAATTTGGGCCTGTGATGTTCATCTCAGCCCCATGTGTGGCCCTGGGTGCGGGGCTTTATTGCTGGATAAAATAACAAAGGCGAGGGCGAGGGGAGAACTGCGCACATGCCCAGGGGCTGACTTATGAAGTCAAAGCAGACAAGAAGAAGTGGAAATCCTGTTCATTATAATCATATTTTCCTGAACCTACCAACATTATTAGGAATTTGAACTCTCCCTACCAATTCTATAAAGGATTTATTTGGAATACGACCTAAAAGTGGCATATTTTAATTTGACGTTAGATATTAGGTCGGTGAGATCCCATTGCTAGATCATCCCATAATAATGCTTTTAGCTTCTTTTGGGGGTTTCATATATGTGAAGTCTTCTGATAGTGATCTTTGTCTCAGATAAGTAGAATTTGTTCTCATTTTACAGATGAGTGAACGGAAAAGAATCTTACCGACCTGAAGGAATGCTAAGTGGTGTGCTTAAAGTTATTCCATTTGACATTTCTAGGAATAGAACTTCCTGAGTTCTGAAGCCTTTTTTCTCAGCACTTACCACTAGACAGTATTTTCTGTTGCTCTTTCCTTCTACTTGCCTTACTCCCCCCAAATTACCTGTTCTCATCACGTGTTCACTTCTCCTCACCAACCTGTTCTAATAATAAAAGAAACTAATATATTTTCTTTCATACCCAAAAGACTGCTGGAGGAGTAATTTCTTGACTCTCTGGAAGAGAGAAACATTTTTAGTTTTAAAGATTATTTGTACTGGAGAGAATTTCTGGAATAGGTTGGATAGATGTGTTTAAAAAATTTGAGGTGTGAGGAAATGATTCTTTCTGCATCAGGCAAATACTGCAGTCAGAAGATAAATTGTACAAATCAAGTTTTGTGCATTCCCTGAAGACATTGGAGGATGAGAGTACTTTCCCTTCGTGCTAGGAGAGGAGGGCTGAAGTAATTTCTGTATGTCCACCCTTGGTTTATTCTCCCAAATGAAGGAGAGTAGATGTGGGACTCATATGAAATATTAGGTCATCTAAAAATCACATACCTTGTAGCTGGTATAGAGTGTGATTCTGTCTTGACATACTTTTTTTGTGGGTGGGGAAACGTTGAAGATCCTGGGGTCTTCAAACCTGTTGGCCAGGTTATAGAGCAACTGGAGGGTGAATTTCAGACACACATAAGAAGGAGGTGTTTTCCTCAATGACTTCTCTCCTCTCTCTGAGCTTTTTTCAGTTATGGAGCAACAGGGACTTGCTGTCTGTCTTGGCCTGGGTTCTCCCCAGAAAGCAGAGCTGAAGAGAAGAGCTTGTGTGCAGGTAGTTTATTTTGCAAAGTGTCCCAAGGGAATAGGAGTGTGTGTGTGTGTGTGTGTGTGTGTGTGTGTGTGTAGATGGGGTAGGTGGGTGGGTGTTGGGGATGTTGGGAATACTGAAACAGGGAGGGTGGTAAAGCCAGTGCAAAGGTGCACCATTGGTCTGGTGACCACCTGGGGCTCAGTCCCACTGGGAACCATGTGAGGGCTGTGGAGAATGCACCTCAGAATTGTCCACTCAAGGGACAAAAGAGGAACGTTTGTCCACTGGTTCCCATGCTCCATACGTCAAGGTTTTCCCATGAAGCATTGACTTCCTTGCACTTCCAGGTGTGTGCATGTCTGGGTGTGTGTAAGTGCCCCATGCAATTGGGTCAGAGAAACCCCAGGAAGAATGTAAGAGACCGTGGGTGCAACTGAGGCAATGTGCTGCTTTCCTCAATGGCCTGAGTAAACAGTGGGCTGAGAGGATGTGAGGTGGGGCACAATAGGTATCTGATACAGTCAGTGCCTCTACCTAGGTGTGGCCCCTGGCATCTCAGGGTGGCCTCAAGATTCAGGGCAAAGCACAGTGCTTTGGCAGGTGGTAGTCCCCCATAGGTTTGTGTTGACTTTCATTTGATTAAAAAAAAAAAGATTTATTTATTTATTTTTCACCCTCCTCATTGTTTGTGCTCTTTGTGTCTGTTTGTTGTGTGCTCTCTGTGTCTCCTCGTCTTCTTTTAGGAGGCATGGGGACCTGAACCCGAGACCTCCCATGTGGGAGGGAGATGCCCAATCGCTTGAGCCACATCCACTCCCTGCTTGTTTGTGTCTCCTGTCGTGTCTCCTCATTGCATCATCTTGTTGCACCATCTCATTGTGTCAGCTCTTTGTCTTGCTCCTCTTCTTTAAGAGGAACTGGGAACCAAACTCAGGACCTACCATGTGGGAGATGGGCACCCAGCTGCTTGAGCCACATCCACTCCCTGTTTCATTTGAGTTTTACCTAAAGTTATTTTACTGTAAGACTACAGGATGCTTGATTTCTCTCCATTGGCTTTAGACACAGCAGGAAATGGGAATATGGCTTGGTGTTCAGGCAACCATTTTCTGCATTGCCTGGTATGTGAGTCAGGGTCCCGGAAGAAACTGACAGCACACTCAAGAGGGTGAGCCAAGAGAGGGGCTTAATTATAAAGGTGTGGATTAAAGGAAACCAGCAACAATGGGACATCTTTCTACCTTTAGCCTGCAGAAGCAAGAGGAGGGAGCAGCCAAGCCCTGAGTTTGCTGTACAGTGGTAGAGGACCACAGGAGACTGCAGGAGAAGGACACATGCAATCGTTGGAGACCTATCAGGAAAGGAGATGGGAGAATAAATACTTTGACTTCACTTTCCTCTTGACCTCTGCGCTCCTGCTGGTGCCTCCCATTGGTTGAACTCATCTGGAAATGAGTGGGCAAGAGAACCCAAGCTACAGCCCACACAGGTCAGCCTTCCTGGACACGGAGCGAGGTGGAGAAGCATGGAGAGTGGAAGACACCAAGCACAGCTGGTGCACAATTTACATTGGTGTATGGTCCAGCCATATTCCCATTTTCTTCATATTGGGTATTTGGGTGCTACACACACCTACTTGGAAGTGGCTTGCTTTCACACAAATAAGGACTCTTTAGGCTTAAAAAGTGACTGGTTTATTATGGATCTAACTAGGAGATAAGGCTCAGAATGTGGCTGGACTGATCACTGTGGGATTATAATATATTCAGAATTACTTGGAAACTATTTTTTAACAATGAGATTTCAAAGACATTTATTTACTATGTAAAAATCATATTGGCACATGGACAAGGATTAGAAGGGAAACAGTGAGATTAAAAGTAAGTTCATGGGTTAGGGTAGTAGGAGTGGGGCTTTTTTTTGTCTCTTCAAATTTCCTTTGTTGTCATTTTAATGTAGTTTTTTGCAATAACTTAAAAATAAAGAGAAGCCACTAGTCATTTAGATGAGCTTGGTGAGGTTCTGGGCAATCAAGCAGGTTATGCCAAGTGACTTGGATAAGGAAGGTTTCAAACATAGTATTTCTTGCCCAAGTCTTGGAAACTTAAACTAGAATCCATATGAGGTTCATTTTAATAGAGCCCTGTAGGTATTTAAGCATTTTTCCCCATAATTACTTCTGTTTTCTTTGTAAGCAGTTTTATGGGGGCATGGGGGGTTGGCTTTCCCTTGACCCCTCAAGTGGCTTTGAGCCCAGTTCCCAGGTACCGTGGTTGCACAGAATGAAGTCAAGTCTCTTATACAACCTCTAAGACCTGACCCTTCTTTTGAGAGGCAAAGGGAGAAAGGTTGTGATTGCTGAGCGTGGGGTGGGAAACCAGCGCCTTGTCAGAGAACTGCAAAGAGAGCAGGCACCTCCCTGCTCTCACCTCGTCCCTGATTAGGAATTGCAGAGTCGCTCAGTCACAGCTGTGGGTCACTAATATTTATCAGGGTACACAGATCAATTGCCAGACCATGTTTCCAACACATAATCCTGAGAAGTGGAGATGGGGGAGCTTTAATACTTCTCTTTCTAAGCACAGTGCAAACCTGGCTCCAGTACCTTGGGCTGACGTGAGAGTTTACCCAAGAAAGATGGTTTAGTTGAAAGGTATTGTTTCTGATCTCATAGGCTATGGCCAGTTGACAGGTTGTCTGAGCTGAACTGGTTCAGGGCCCTGGCTTCCAGAAGTGAACTGGTAGTTTGGTTTTCCATTTTCTTCCCTACCCCCATC
>JAQZBX010061542.1:0-17083 GCA_029593785.1 Cabassous unicinctus
GAACCTCTGCTCGGGGTGAGGGAACGAGGTGGCACCTGGAATCCCAGGGTGGCCCTGTGCCTGGGATCAAGCAGGGAGGGATGCATGAGCTCTGGGAGGTTCTGGTCTTGCTTCCCCATGGATTTGGACCACTGCAGGTGAAGTACAGCTTCTCTGGCTCGGCCTCCAGCTCTAAGCCAGAGGTGCATGGCGCGTGTCCTGACATGGAACGAGAGGATAGAGCTGGGAGCCCGAGGCCCGAGAATGGCCCTGTGCATTTATTTGCTGTTGGTACCAGGACACCCGGCTTTAACAGGTGTCCAGCATTGCTGCTGCTCCAGCACAGAAAATGGAGACCTTCTGTCCCAGAGGGAGACGGAGTCAGGGCAGCCTGAGCCCAGGACCCTGAGAGGAGGGGGACATGCAGAGAGGGAGAGCTCAGGGAGGAGGGAAAGACCCCAGGAGGTCCCCTCCCTTAGTGTTTCTCACATGCGGAGAGTTGGGACCATGAGCTGGAGCCCAGAGCCCACAACAGGGTCACCGCAGAGCTCTGCCTGCAGCCCCCGTGCTGGGCTGGGCCCCCCATCTCTCCCGTCCCATGCTGCCTCCTCAGATGCGGCCTCCATGCCTGCTCCCCACACCCACTGGGGCCAGGCCCTGGAGGGAGTGGCCCTGCCGGGGAATTCTGCTCCGTGGTTCTGTGCTCTGGTAAGGTGGTGGTGGGTGGGTGAGGGTTTCTTCCCCAGGAATCGCCATGAGCCTCGTGCACCAGGGGGACAGAGGTGCTCCCTGGCTTTTTGTGTCTCCCACTCAATATCCGCCTGTCCCCCCACCCCCCTCGCAGACGTGGCAGAGCCCACCATCCTCTGCCGGAGACCCTGGCCTCTGGTGAGTGACGCCACCCGAGTGGAGCCTCCCCCATCCCTGACCTCGGCCATGGGCCACGGGCCACGCAGAGATGGAGAGTGGGACATCTCCATTCTACCGCGACTTCCCGAGACACCCCTCCGTGGCCCGCGCTGTGACTCCGTGCACGCGGCTCACCATCTCCAAGCCAAGTTCCATCACCTGAAAATTAAGTGGCAAGGGGTGACGGCAGCCCCGCGTCGGGAACGCGGTGAATGCCACTGAAACACACACCTGAAAGTGGTTAAGATGGGCAACGTTATGCTGTATATATGTTACCACAATAAAAATTCACAAAACAAAACAAATACCTCCCCCCACCAAAAAAAAAAAAGACTAATCTAAGCTCATGGCCTGCTTTTCGTGGTTGGAAGAGGAACTAATGAGACAAGGAGAGCCAACTTCTTTGGTAAATTTTGAGTTCAACCAAATATGAAGAATTATCTTTACTCTGTTACGGGGCAGAGTCTGGTCCTTTTTGTCTCCAGCCCACATTCCCCATTCCCAGAGAAGCATCAAAGTCAAAGGGACGAAGCTGTCCCAGAGGAAGTGATGCCTGCAAAAAACGTCAGTTAACGGAATTCTCAGGGCTAATTCACAACATTGAAAGCACAAAGGATGATATATTGGAACCAGATCCAAACTTAGAAAGGAGTGTGACAATTTTCCAAGGCTTAGAGAAGATGCTCGCTCTGTTCTGTAAGGTGTATCCTGGGAAGAGAAGGCTGCAATCACTGTTCAAACTATTCGACACATTTTTTTAAACAAAGAAATAAAATGCTTTCATTCTCACTGTTTTAAATTACAGTGCACTAAATAAATATTAGTTTTACTATTTTTTTCCATTTCCCTACACATCTATAACTGACAGTATGAGACATCTCAGTGTTTTGACAAAAATTTTCTAAAGGTCGTGGAATGATCACAGTTTTCTCCATTGATTATTAAGACTGCTTTGCACAGTTTCAGCTTACATGGCCCTGCACGACTGTGCAAAGCAAGGTCTGCCTGTATCTGATGTATTCTTCAGCTTACTTGTTTTCTGTTTGTCTTCCTCAATGAAATGTGAGGTCCATGCACACGAGATGACCTGTGAGTGGAACGATGTCATTATCGGTGGGTGTTTATCCCCATCACCCAGAATGGCATTTGGCACTCCCTAGGCACTCGGTAAAGGTTTCTGGATGAATGAAGGGGGTGAGCGGGTAGTGGGGGGAGGGGTCAACTGTGCCTGAGCCTGACCCGTGAACATGCCCAGAGTCTCCCATGCCCAGTGCCCCCTGCCAGCCCTCAACAGAGTCTCCCATGCCCAGTGCCCCCTGCCAGCCCTCAGCATGGGATGGTAGAAGGTCTTTTCAAGCAGTGCTCCTGAGACCACGGAGGCTCACTTCTCCCCTTCTTTGTTCCACTGGAAAGTGCCGGACGGCCTGAAGCTCCCTGGTGTGACTCTCACCCACCAGGACCTTTCTATGGCTTGGAGGCGGAGATTTGAGGTCACTTGGATGGCAGGGACATAGTATCTGGACCCCATTCTCTCTTGGTCCCTTCTGAAATCACAACTATCACCACCCAGTAGGGCTGGGGTGGGTGAGAAAGCTGAACTGCAAAATGTTCAAAGAGCATTCCTCTCCCGGACCCGATCCAAGGGCAGCTTCCTTCCCTTCCTCTTCATCTCTCTCCCACCTTTGCATCTGCAACGGCTGCTCCACTCCGTCCTCCATCTCTCCGCTGTCCTGCCTCTGTGCTTTTGGGGTGGAGTGGGGGAAGCCACGGGAGCCTCACACAGGCCAGGGCCCACAAAGCCAGAACCTTGGGATGTTCACAGGCCCCAGGTCCAGGCTCTTGTGCCCCAGTGGTCTCAGACACACGTCCCGGTCCATTAAAGGACACAGCTCTGAGAGCCAGGAGCTTGCTCGGCTGCCATTTCTCTCTTCACCACCCCCACCCCCTACCCCCAGGCTCTGCATCAGTCCCTCTGGGGCCTCTTTGCCCCTAGGTCCCACTGCTCCAGCCTGGGGGAGTCAGCAGATACCCCTCTCCCCCCATGCCTCTGAAAGCACATCCCTCGGAATTGCCTGGACCCAGGGTTGACCTTGTCATCAGACAGGGCTTTATGTGTAAAGAAGAAAGAAGGACAGTCTTTTTGTTTAGGGCAAGATTTTATTGGCTATGGAGTGAAAGCAGACTGTTGAGCACAGGAGCAGACAAGTAGGGCAAAAACAAAGACTTTTGACTTTTAAAAGGGCATTTCAGGATAAGAAGACACCTGACTTCTTGGTTCCTAGATGGAACCTGTCTTCTCACAGGCTGGGTAGGGATGGGTCCTCTGTCGAAACAAGAGGGGTGGGGGTCCTCCTCTGGAACCCAGGAAAGGCTGTCCTCCAGCAGGTCCTGGATGCCTCTTGGGATCCAGAGACGCAGCTGGGAAACTATGCCTTGTGGCTTGTCATGGTCACCTATAAAGTAGCTCGGTAGAGTTGGGGGAGAACTCCTTGCCTTCTGAGGATCCCTGTGGAAGGGTGCCTCCCAGCATTGCGTCCACACTTCACACTCCAGGCGAGGTTGGCTGGCATTGTGGGGGTGCAGACAGAAAGGGCTGGGTGATGGGACCGTAAGCACAGATATATTCTGAAGATCCCAACAAGTACCAGGGAGCAGAGACTTTGGAATCCCAGTTGGGATTCTGTAGTTGGTGAAGGGCTGGGGCAGAATGGTACCCCAGTGGGCTCAGAAGGCTGCTGTGACCTGAGCAGCCCAGGACTGCAAGGACAACAAGTGACCAGGACAGGGCAGAGATGTCCCCCGAATCCACGCCTCACCCAGGCCAGGAGTGTGCCAAGAGGATGGCACATTCCTGCAGATGAGCTTCCCATTTCATGCAAAGGCCATTGGTACTGAGCATAGAAATGTGGGGAAAGGAATTTCCAGAAAGATGCCAAGATGGAGAACATCCTTCAAAGAATCACAGCCTCGGTCGAAAGCTCACAGGGCCAGTGGAAATAATATACTGTTTGGGTATCACATTCTGTGGGGGGAGAAAGGCATGGAGAACGCTTTGGGTAGAGGGAGGTTCTCTCTTTGGGCTGTGAATCTTCAAAAGAATCAATGAATGACCCAGCCTGGGTAGAAGCCATCCCTAAACTTGGCCACTCCTTAAACACCAAATATAGTTACCACGTTTCATGGCGGAAAAGGTATTGGTATCTGTGCATTGTGCTCCCTAAGGAAAGAGGGAAAAACCAAATTCTCTTTACATGCCTACTGGCATCTCTGATCAGAATCTCTGTCAGAGAAGCTTAGGGACAGGCAGGAGTTTTTGAGGCTGCATTAGCATCACTTGTTACCTAAGCATGAGGAAACATCAATGATCAAAATGCACTTTGAAAGGGCAGATGGAGATTATGGGTAGGCCAAAGACCCAACCTGCCCGAGAAGAGGAGGCCTGAGAGCTCCCGGGCGCAGCTTCCACGATGACCTGGATCTCGGCTTTGGGCCCATGTTTGTCTTCTGGCTCCAGGACCCCAGAGAGCCCACGGCTTCCATCCTCAGTGGCTTTCCGATATAGAAAGTCTTCCCAGGCAGGGCCAGCAGTACTGCTCTCACCCCCCGCCCCCAATTCCTAAAGCTGATCATCTTAGATCAAAGGCAAGCCTGCCTTTCAGGGAAGAAGCACCCTTTGCCTCCAGGGTGGGAAAGAAAGTTGATTCCTCCTCTTTGCTCTCAATGATTGCATTGGGTTTAAAGGATCTACATGGTTCATCTCTAGCTACTCCCCTTTTAATATCCAAATTTCTTCCAGACAAAACTCTTTCAATTCCATCTTCTTCGCGCCCCACCCCTCCCAAAAAAAAGCCCCCTACATACTTTACACTGTCTTGGGACATTCACAGGGTCTCGTTAGGGCATCCACCCACAGCCCGCCCCCCTCCACACTTACTTCTCCTGTCCATCTTCTGATTGTAATCTTGACCCAACTTCCATTGGAGAGGCCTTGACCCTCTAAGTTTGGAAGACCACCCACCCCTCAATTGTACCTCTTTCTCCCTGAATGGGCACATAGTTTGCTATGTTAGGTAGCATGAAACCTAAGTGACAATTTGATACTTGGAGTTTAAAATTTAACTCTAGAACATTTCAATAATTTTGATGTGGCCAAAAATCTCCCAACAACTATACGTTCAGGTTTTGTTTTTCTGTCTAACGTCAGGACCTGATGAAACGCTTTCCTGTCTCATATACTCAGTCATGCTTTTTGAATGAATCAATGAATGAATCCCTGACTTTCACCCTTTCCCTAGCCCTTTCCCTTTCTATTCAGATATGATTTAATCAATCGATCAATCTGGCCAAAGACCCGATTAGGAGTAACTGCAGGGAGATGCTGGAATCTAATCAAATTTCACATTTTGATTGGAGGCTAAGGGCTGAAAAGGGGAAGTGTGTCCAGAAAGCAGCTATAAAAGCTTCTGAGGGTCGAAAGGATGGAGCAGAAGCCAGAGTGCTGGGTCACCGCCATGGTCGTCCAGGAGGTGTGTGTGGACCGTGTCCTGCCAAAGCCATCCAGATATGGTAAGCCGGGCCCCCTGAAGAGGACAAGCCATCCTCCCCACCCTCAGCCAGTCTCCTGGGAGCCTAGCCCAGCACCATGCACAGGGAGCTCTCCTTTCTCTTTACAAATTTAAGGCTTCGATTTTGCCTCTAAATGCAGTTTTGTGTTAATCCCAAACATTTTGATTTGTGCCTGAGAAGGATGCCTTGTTCCTTGGCTGTTTCCTCAGGATTCCTTTCGGAGCAGATCCGTCTGGATGAGCCAGTGGTCCCCACCCAGGCTCCTGGCCCTGGCGGGCTGGAGCCTGCTGAGGGACGAGGCTTTGGCCGTTGCTGCTCTGAAGGAGCTGCTCATGGACCACTGTTCATGGCGACCTTTGCTGGGAGACACAGCCAGATGCTGAGGACGATGGAGCAGGCCTGGCCCTTCCCTTGCTTCCCGCTAGGGCCCTGACGAAGGACCAGAAGTCTTGCTGGGGGACCTTACAAGTTGCGCTCGATGGGCTCGATGGCCTGCTGGCCCAGAAGGTTCACCCCAGGTAAGAGTGAGCCAGATATCCTTGTGGGGCCCTGGGAGTCAGAGCAAGAGACAGCTGGGGTCAGGGAGCTTGGAGGGACAGCCAAGTGTGGCCAGAGGCTCTGATGGAGCCATGAAGAAGCAAGGGGTTGGGCTCATTGGGGGAAAGAGCTTCCGGAAGTGAAGGGCTGATTAAAATGTAGAGGTGACTGAAGGAATATGTATACATTCCCTCCCCATGGTACTGAATGGTACAAAGAGCAGGAAGAATTCCAGGAGAAAGGGGCATGGAGGAATGTCAGGCAGAGAGAAGAGAAGTGGGGAGGGGAAGACCTGGTATTTGGGACATGGGGTAAAAGAACAGCTTAGCAGTCTGGTCCTTGCCTGGATTCTGGAGCTAATGATCTTATCCTGAGCTGATCTTAAAGCAGCTCACCCAATCACCTGCTTTCTCCATAGGAGAAGGAAACTGGAGGTGCTGGATTTGCAGGAGAATGCTCATCAGGACTTCTGGACATTCTGGTCTGGAGCCAGGCCTGAAGCTCATGTGCTGTCCTTGGAGGAGCCGGAGCTGGAGGAGTCCAGCCCCTGCCTAAGAGGCGAAAGGTGGATGATTCAAGGATGGGAGCACAGCAGCCCTTGGCTCCCCTGGAGAAGCTCCTAGATCTTTACCTCAAGAAAGGCCCCCTGGGTGAGTTTCTTACCTATCTCATTGAGGAGGTCAAGCAGAGAAGGTTCAGTACCCCTCTGCTGCAGGAAACTGAGGGTTTTTGCGATGCCAATACAAAATGTGAGGAAGATCCTGAATATGGTACAGTTGCACTGCACCCAGGAAGTGGATGTGAGTTGCACCTGGAAACTGCCCATCCTGGGAAAGTTTGCTCTTCACCTGGGCCAGATGGTTATTCCTTTTCTTCTACACCTGAGAGCCTTCCTGCATCTCCTTAGCCAAGGACAAGTGTTAAATCACCCAATTCACTTCTCAGATCTTCAGTCTGCCTCACCTCCGGGAGCCCTTCTTGGACTCTGTCTTCTTCCTCAAAGGTAGCCTGGACCAGATGCTCAGGTGAGGGATGGACAGCCAGAGCAAGCCTTTCTGTTACAGTCAATGCTAAAGGGCATCTAGGGTGGGCCAGCCACTGGCGACATAAGAGTGAACAAGACACTAGAATGCAGACACATTGTCTCACTCACTGCTCTGTCTCCAAGTGTGAGATCCCACAATCATCCAGAAAAAGGTAGAGGCATAAACGGGCATAGAGAAGAGACACCATGCTAGGAAACTATATAATGGGGCTTCAGGTCTAGTGAGGGCAGGTTTGGGAATTCTTCCTTAGGAAGTGATATCTAAGTTAAGATGCCTGGAAATAGGTAAGTGAAGAGGGTGTTGAAGAAAGGCAAGCCTGTCAAACTTGAGGGTCCCGGAATATAAGAAGTTTTACATGGACCAAGCTTTGTGAGCATGAGCCTCACCCTCCAAAGCTACCTCAAATTCCATCTGTTAAAGGGTTGCTTTGAGCTCCAGGTGAGGTAGTATCTGGAAAATGCATGGTTTTGGAGATGAGAGTGAGAGAGCAGGAGTGAAGAATGGTCTGCCTTTGCTGCAGTGAGAGAACTGAGTCCCTGCAGGCTGGCAGACCCAGTGGCTGTTGCCAGATGTTTCCCAGGCTGACACAGAGATGCAGGTGGCTGGGGCCCAAGTTAAAAGCATTTTGGGGTGATGGCTGTGTCTCCTGTCCATTGTTGATTGAAGCAGTGCATCAGGCTCTCCTGAGCCTGTTCCATCATTATCTCAACTCATCCTCATGATAAGTAAGAGGGTTGTGTAGTGTACTCTGTTTGACAGAAGAGGGAAGGGAGCCTTAGAGATTTTATTAACTTGAGCTAGACGTACAAGTAAGTGATGGTGAAAAGGACTCCACCTAAAATTGGACTGACTAGAAGGCTTGCACCCTTCAACACATGGCATGCTGGGTGTTGTCCATCACTAGATGGCCAGAATGACCTTGGACTTGGGTGAAATGAAAGGGTCATCTCCCACCGAGAGGCCTGGGTCCTTCCCCATTGCCCTATACCCACCATCACTGTTTCCCAGAACTGACTGTTATGTCTCTCCCCAGGTGCCAGACGACCCCTCTGGAGACCTTTTCAATAACTCATTGAGGATTCAGACTCGACGCATCTGTCCCTGAACACCAGTCACCTAAAGCAACTGGATCTTAGTGGTGTCATCTTGGTCAGCATAAGTCCTGAGCCCCTCAAAGTTCTGCTGGACAGTGTCTTGTCCACCCTCCAAAACCTGGATTTAGATGACTGTGGGCTCCCGGGCTCCCAGCTGAGCGCCATCCTGCCTGGGCTGCTGCTCCCAGCTCAAGCCCTTCAGTTTCTGTGGGAGCTCCATCTCCATGTCCATCCTGGAGAAGCTGCTGCAGCACATGTGGGGCTGAGACAGTACACCTGGCGTTGTCTCCTGCCCTCTGCAGAGTTACCAGGACTCGAGCAGTGCTGTCTACCCGGGCAGACTTGCTCAGCGCCACACCAGGCTGAGGGAGACTCTGGGGGAATTGGCGTGGACTGGCACCATCTGGCTCAGTGACCACCTCTGCCCTCAGTGTGATAGCAGGACATTCTATGGCCCGGAACCCACCCTGCGCCCCTGCCATATGCATGCCCAGTCGATAAGCACGTACCAGAGGCCTTACGCTGGGTACCTGGAAAGTGGAACTTAGGACGTCCATTGCTTCGTAAAGGAGCTCAGAGGCCACAGTTTCAGACAATTGCTCGGTGTGGATGGGCCAAGCCAGGTGGTCCAGCAGGGGAGCAGGAGTGGAGGGGTGGAGATGCTGGTGACGGAGATTCGACAGTGGGACCTTTGGGGAGATGTGTCCTACAGAATCAGAAATACAAATCTGAGTTTTTAGAGGGGGATTTGCACTTGAGAGCTACACCTGGAAGTTCCCCCTGCATGGCGGCTTTGAACCAATCAGAAATTTTAAAGACACTGTCAGAGCAGGTGAGTTTTTGAATATGGATAAGTCAATAACGACAAATATTGTTAATCTCTAATACCAAAAATAAACTAGTTCTCTATTAAAAAAAAAAAAAGACACTGTCAGAAATAAAGGCGACCCAGTGTAAACCATCTGGTGTCCTCTATTTCATATGAATCTGTTTTCCCAGTTTAAGCCTCAGGAATCTCCAGTTCCTGACAGAATAAAAAGGCATCAAGGATCTATGATGTTTAGGCGCCAGGATGAGGTTCGGCCCAGGAGCTCACAGCACCGTTTCCCATTTCCTCCCCTTTGTTTCTTCTCTCTGGGTATCTTGCTTACGTCTGGGGCTTCTCAGTGGGTTGATGCACACGAGGTACATACCTGGGGCTTGGGACATGCTGGGTGATGTGTCAAAGCAGGAGGAAGGAGCTCTTTGTAGGGGGCCTCACTGCCAACTCCACGGAGACCCTGGGCACGAGCATCCGTCAGGGCCCCCCAGGTGGAGTCTCAGGCCTCGCTCTCTGGCCGTTGGCTGTGCCAGGAAAGGGCCTCACTGTGCACAAGCTGAGGCCCCGGTACTGGAAGGAGCCGGAGCCCTTGGGTCTTACCAGCCACACCCATCATCCTGGTGAGTAGTGGTTCTTCTTGAGTTAAACGACTGTGACCAAATACTGCAATCATATAGGCCTCTAACATATTTTTAGTATTTCTATTCCACATTTTAAAAATTCCAACCTTTTAGAGGGCTAGGGCAGTCAGAGAGGGGAGGTACCCTTTACTCTGGACAAACCATGTCAGGACCTGGGGAGCACTGGGGCAGGTGAATGTTAGACTTGAGAACTGGGGGTGCGGAGGGGCTGCTCCACAGGACAATCCACCAAACAAAAGGGAGATGTCAGATGGTGGGGTCAGACCCCGTGGCCAGCAGGCGGTCGGTCGCGCGGCAGAGCAAGAGTGCTCCGTTCAAAGCCAGCTCTAAAAGGCATTATAACATGGCCCACTGTCCTCCTTCCTGTGAAATAATTCAACTATTTGTGGAAACCTCTGAGGCCATTCCTGCTGTTTGGGTCTCCACAAAGAGGACTCACAGGGCAAAGAAACTCCCAGAAATACCCTGTTGGTGCAGTCCTGCCCTGCTTACCGCCTAGCTCTGCAGTTCTTGCTTCCCATGAAAACACACGTCTCTTCACAAACCTAAGCGGGCATTTTCCTTCCACCGCCAGAGAACTTTTTAAAGAGTCACTTAGAAACGTATTCCTGCACTTCTCCCCACAAGTGGGGCTCTCTTCAAAGGGCTCCCCGATTTCCCACCACAGGCCTGGAGGCGTTGACAGGTGTGAGGTCCCTGGTGACAAGCCTTCCAGCCGCCTGCCCATTCCTTCCTTCACGTCCACAAAGGCCAGCCCAGTCCTCGATCGTCCATTAGAGAAACGAAGGACACAAGGTTGGAGACGTGACTCCGTACGAAGGACGCGTGGCTTCCAAAGGAGAAACCAAGAAGCACGAAGGTGCTGGCTGATGGCTGGAGAGGAAAACGTCCAAGGGAGAATGCCTGTGATTCTGGGGCTCCAGGGTGTGAGCTCAGCTTCCTTCAGAAGTTCCACTACGGCCATGATGTATGCGGATTAGCTCACTGACTCATGCACTCATCTCTCCGTGGCATTTGAATTGCAGTTAGGAGCAGGTTGGCTTGCCGGAAAAACCCATCAGGTATCTTTTCATTGGTGGGTGGGTCAAAGGAACTGTTTTGGAAAGATTCTATCCAAATGGAGAAGATAGTGACAGTGCAAAGCTTGGACAAGGAGGGCAGGCCAGGGACTCTGTGGATAGGGGGACAGTTTTGTGCACAGGATCTGTTGCTACAATTCTCCCCCTGCTCAGGCCTCATGAAATAGCACCCAAGGGTTGCGTCACACAAGAGAGACACTGAGGGTGAGTCCAACATGTTCCCTTTTCCCTTCATTCCCTCCACAAACCCTTCAGCTCTTTGCTCGGTCGCCTGGGCTTCAGCGACGGACTGCAGAAGGGCCCCCAGTAAGGAGTCCTCTCGACTGATGGTGGTGGAAGCCAAGTTGAATACAACCTGAATCCAGGATGGGCAGGGCCAGCGGGTGTGGGAAGGAGCTAACAGCTGCCTCGTGCTGGGAATGGCTTGAGTGAACCAGGAGGGCTCTCTGGGCCCCTGGGCCCTGCCCTCCGTGCACTGGACCTTGACATACAGGCAGGGATGACCTTCTGTTTTCCCAGAGAGCCCCAATCTAGAGGACAATCTCTTGTCCTTCCTTATGAGAGGGGAGAGGCGTTTGGAGCAGAGTCCAGCCCTGGCTGCAGAAGGGCCCCTGTGCAGAGGGAGGCAAGGGTAGGACAAGGGGGGCCCCAGCATGGTCTTGGACCACTGTGGGTACCTGCGGCCGCAGGCATGTGAGCAGCAGTGAAAATCAGCCTTGTCCTCCCACTGCAGCCCAGAGATGGAGAGGGAAGCCGACATGCTGCACGTGAAGCCAGAGAAACGGTTTGAGGTCCTAGAAGACAGAATTGCCTGCATAAATCAGGAGCGCGGGGACCATGTCCGGGTGCCATTGGGGCCAGGACACAAAGTCGGAGCAGCCCGTGTCACTGCTGCTTCCAGCGCAGCGGATGGTGGCCTGCTGTCCCAGAGGCCTGGACCCTGCGGACGCTGAGTCAGGAAAGGAGCAAAGGAAAAGAAGGACGAGCTGGTGAGTTCAAGAGCAAGGCCCCGGGTGAGCCCGGGGAGGAGTAAAGCTGGGTCATCCCTGAGTCGATCGAGGGGGTCTCACCTGGGCAGTGGGTGGGAGCCGGGGAGCAGGGGAGCCAGGCCCTGGTGGAGATGCCCAGAGCTCCCCACCATACCCCACGGCTCTCTTCACCCCCAGGCTGCCCCGTGTTTGCAGGGAGCCTTCTTGCACTGCCCCCTTCAGCTACACACCCTTGAGGGTGGGCGCCGGGCCCCGTCAAGGAGCATTTGGGTGAGGGAAGTGTTTCTTCCTGAAACTGCTCTGAGGCTGGGTCCCCAGAGAGACAGAGCCACTGAGCTGAGGTTGCTCAAGCCTGGGGGCACCCAGTCTTGACCTCACGCCCCTCACAGACCTGGGTGGAGCCCCCACCTCCCTCTGCTTAGGACAGACCCGGACAGCCTGACCAAGGTGCCCTCAGCAAAGGGCACCCCAACAAAGGCTCCCTGCTGCGATTTCGGGGGCCGGTGTGGGTGAAAACTCCCCAGTTTCCCTGTAAAATGAAGGTAATGATGCAAACCAAGTTTATGGACTTTTGTGGGATCCGATGACATGACGCATGTTTAGGGCTCACCAGAGGGTCTGGCATACAGTAAGAGCTCAATAAATGCTTCTTTTCCTTTTTCTTCCTTCCAAGCAGATGCCCCAGCATTCTTGATCCCTGATAACAGGTGGAGAGAGCAGGAACTCAAGACATGCCACGGGCCTCAGCTTTTCCGTGTGCCGCCGTTGAATCACAGTTCACTGAAACAACAGAGCTTCCTCCCGGCAGGGAGGAGGTTTAAGGCTGGATTAAACCTCTGCGGATCATCAGGTAGGAATTTCCAAGCTGCAGGATTTGTCTGCCGTCTGCTGGTAGATGGGAGCAGATAGTATAAGTCAGTGGTCCAAGCAGGACTGTGTTGCACAGGGTTTTAAAACATCTGCTACTAAGTAAACGCTCTTTGTGTATAAATATATTTGTGGTGGTTGATACAAATATTGAAATATAAATTCCCTTTAAAAATTATAAAGAAAACGCGATCTTTTTAAAGAACGCATGTGGATATTTAAAAAATTGTTAAACTTGACCAAGAGTCTTCAAACAAGTGAGACTTTAAAACTGAATTTAGGGGGATGGATGTGGCTCAAATGGTTGGGCGTCCGTCTCCCATGTGGAAGGACCTGGGTTCGATCCCCGGGACCTCCCAGTAAAAAAAAAATAACAACTGAATTTAAATATCAATGAACAAGATGAATGGACTAAATGCCACTGAATTGTACACTTTAAAATGGTTAATTTTATATTATGTGCATTTCATCTCAATATAAAAGGAAATTGAAAGAAAAAGATCAATGAACAAGAATTGTTTCTTCCTTAAACATATTTAAAATGATGAAATTTGGGGGCTGGAAGGAAGTATTGGGTTGTTTTCCCCTGACAGTCTCACCTGTTAGACGGAGATTGCCCCTTGAGGGCAGGGACTGTGGGATGCCTTGTGGTCCCTGGATGAGCACGAAGACGAGCAACTGGCAGTAAGACCCTGTGGACCGCACAGCACACGGCAATCTTTATCATCAGTTTATAGCCTAATGTTATTTTCCACCAAAATGCAGATTTCGCTACCAATAAAATAAAAACATCGGCTGTGGAAAAATAGCCCTTGCAATGCTGCAGGCACTACATTTGTATCATGAAAGTCCAGCAATTGTAAGTGGTACCTGTGGGCTAATTTAGTTTGTTTTTCATTCATTTTTGTTTTGCCCAAATAATACATGCCAACATTCTCAATGTAAAACCAACCAATGATACAGACAAAGGAAATGTCTCCCCCCCCATTCCAGGTCCCACCCCAGAAGATCCAGTTTAATGTGTCTTCTTCCAGATCTTTCTCTGAGTTTTCATACATTTATATGTGCATCTAGAAACACCTGGTTTAATCTTTCTTTATATAAATAGTGTTTTGCTGTGGTATTAGTCAACCTCTTGCCTCTTCCCACTTTGGGATAGGTCATAAAGATTTGTCCTCATTGTTATTAGCTGGCATACAGTATTCCATAAAATGAATGGCCACAGTTGAATCATCTGCCTGTTTATGTAAATATAAGCTGTTCCAATGTTTTGCTGTTACCAACTGAATGGCAGTAAAAATCCTAAAGTGTGCCAAAGCTTTTCCTTGGCTTCCCAAGGATTTCTCCCTGTATTTAGCCCCATCTCTTCCAAATCATCTATTTCATCCTCCCTGCTAGAGCATTTTCATTAACTTATGTTCAGGCTCTCCATAATCTTCCATCTTAAAAAAGAAACTTAAAGAAAAGAGGAATCTCACTTGACTCCATATCACCCTCCAGCTATTGTTTCATTTCTTCTGCACAGCAAAACTTCCCAAAAGAGTTCTCAGCATTCCCTATGTCCATCCGTGTCCTAATCTCTCAAATATTCTCACTGTATGTTTTTCTATTGTGGTTAAATAGGCATAGCTGGAAATTTACTATTTTTACCATTTTACAGCGTACAATTCAGTGGCATTTAGTACAATCACAACTTTTGTGTACTCGTCACCACTATCTAGTTCCAGAACATTTTTGTCACCCGAAAGTAAATCTGTATCCACTGCAGTCTTTCCCCATTACCCTCTCCACCCAGCTCCTAAAACCCACTAATTTGTTTTCTAAGGATTTGCCTGTTCTGGATATTTCATATAAATAGAATCATACAGTTTGTGGCTTTTTGTGTCTGGCGTCATTCACTTAGCATCATGCTTTTGAGGTTTAACCATGTTACAGCATGTATCAGTACTCTGTTCCTTTTTATGGCAGAATAATATTTATTGTATGTATACACCACATTTTGTTTATCCATTCATTCATTGATTCTCACTATAGTTTTTATTATAAAGTATTCCAAATACATGGAAAAATATATTGAGTAATAGAAGAAACACATAAGTACTGTGGCAGTTTGAAGTTCTTTTCTGAATCCCCAAAGATTATGTTCTTAAACTAATCCATTCCTGTGGGTGTGGTTCCCTTTGATTGCTTTAGATTCACTTTGATTAGAGCACTTTCAGTTAGATCGCTTTAGGGCATTTGATTGGACCACGTCAGTGAGGCGTGATGCAGTTAGGTCTCCGCCCTCTCGCTGGGTCTTATATAAACTGAGAACACACAGAGAGACACATAAAAAGAGAGCCACCACCATCTTTACCCTGCCATGTGTGAGAGAGTACTCGAGGATCGCTAGCAGCCAAAGCTGAAGCACGAAGCCCCCAAGAGGCTGGGGCCGTGGAGGAGCTTAAGGCTGAAGAGTCGAGCTATATGCCTGATCACCCACAGCTGGGCTCTGGGAGACAGTGAGCCCAGAGGGGAAGGCAGGGACCTCAGCAGAGTTTGGCCGCCATCTTGCTTCACCACCTGGCAGGATGCCAGGATCACCAGGCGCTGACTTTGTTGAGAAAGCATCTCTGATGATGCTTTGATTTGGCCATTTCATGGCCTCGGAACTGTAAGCTTTTACCTGAAAAAAATTCCCATTATAAAAGCCAACCCATTTCTGGTAATTTTGCATTGGCAGCTTTAGCAAACTAAGACAAAAACAGGTACTGAGAGTGGGGTGAGTGCTGCTTGCAAGTACCAGAAATGTTGGAATGGCTTTATAAATGGGTAAGGGGAAGGTTCTGGAGGAATTGTGAGATGCTTGATAGAAAAGGTCTAGATTGCTTTAAAGAGGCTGTTGGTAGAATTATGGACCCTGAAGTTAATTCTGATGAGGACTTAGGCAGAAACGATGACTGGAAAGAAGGTGATCCTTGCTTTAAAGTGGTAGAGAACTCGGCAAAACTGACTCCTGATGTTAGAAGGAAGGCAGAATTTGAACACAATGAGCTTGGACATTTAGCTGAGGAGATTTACAAACTAAATGTGGAAAATGCAGCCTAGCTTCTCCTTGCAGCTTATAGCAAAATTCGAGAGGAAAGAGACAAGCTGAGAACTGAACTCCTGTGCACAAAGAAACTAATAATCGACGGTCTGGGAAATTCCAAGCGTCTGAGAAAAAAAGTCCCCAGAGAAAAGGGCCCCATGTGAGGACTTAAATGAACTTGGAACTAGGCAGCCGTTTCCTTGTAAGTCAGGACTGGAAGCGGGGTTATCCAGGAAGGAACTGTGGAAGGTCTGTCAGACGGCTTGTACCCCTGTGAACTGCATGCAAAACCAATGAGCTATTGGCAAGATTTGTATGAACGAAGGCACCATCAACCTTGACCAAAAGTATAGAACCATCAACCTGGACCAAAAGTACAGAAAAGAGAAAAACTGAAGAAGAAACCACTACTAGGGCAAAATTGTGGCTGCTTGAGGTCTGAACTTAAGATATCTTCTCACCCCACTGTTCTATGGGGCTTGGGCTGTGTGCCAGAGATTAGGGAGAACGTGCCCACCACCCCACTGTGCTAAGGGGGTTGAGACTGTGCCCTAGAGATTGGGGAGATTGTGGCCGTCTCCCCAGCATTCTTGGAGGGTGAGGCCTAGAGCTCGGCTGCCACCCACATGCTTGATGAGGGTGAAGCCAAGAAGATGGCTGTTGGGCAAGCCCACAGAAGGGGTGGGCCCCCATGAGACCCCTAAGGAGAAGAAACCGTCATTCTATAGATGACTCTCAGGCTTTGAAATCTAATGGATTTAAAGCAGGTTTTTAGCACTGTTTGGTACCTATGACCCCTGTCTCCCTTCCAATTTTTTCCTATGGTAATGCAAATGCTTATCTTATGCCTGCCCCTCCTTTGTATATTGGAAGCAGATAATTTGTTTTGTAAGTTTCACAGGTCTACAGCTGAAGGGGAATTTTGCCCGGAGACAGACTGCATGCCTATAACCGATTTTAATGTGATATTTTTCCTTAGCATTGCTGCTGAAATGATTTAATTCTTTTTGAAATATTGTGATAGAATGAATGTATTTTGCATATAGAAAGAACATGTCTTTTGGGGATTCAGAGGGCAGAGTGTAACAGTTTGAAGTTTTTCTGCAAATCCCAGAAAAGATCATGTTCCTGTGGGTGTAGGGTCCTTTGATTGCATTAAGGGACCTTTTGATTAGATCACCTGATTAGATAGATTTAGGGTCTTCGATTGGACTACATCAGGAGGCATGACCCAGGGTGTGTCTCTGCCCTCTTGCTGGGGTCTTATATTAACTGAGAACTGGAAGCAGAAACACACAGAGAAAGGAAACTGCCATTTTGACCCTGCCATGTGAGAGAGAGGATCGCCTATAGTTGCAGAAAGTCAAAGAAGCCCTAAGAGGCTAGGCCCATAGGGCAGCTCAAGACTGAAGAGATGAGCCCTGCCATGTGCTTGATCACCCACAGCTCTGTCCCAGGGAGAAAGCAGCCTGGAGGAGAAGGCAGA